>JXTB01000721.1:106332-118501 GCA_002914805.1 Parasponia andersonii | reverse complement strand
TCATATACCTTATCTTCCAAGATACCGGAGTTCGAACCATAAATCGAAACTAGTCCTTTAGTAACTCAAAAAGACAAAACACATGAAAGTAAGTTCGTTAGTCACTAGGATTAAGGTCTTCTACAATAGTGCTAGATTAGTAAAATTAGAAATTTGAGTTACGACACTTAACCTTAAATTCTAATTCACTAGGTCATGTTCGATGCTGTTATAACTTTCTTATAACACATTAGTGTTTCTATCCGAAGACTCACTTTGATAATTAGAGACTTCATTAATTAAATAGACAACACTACGTTCTATGGCATAGTAAAGTATTTCATCTTCAATATGCAGAATGTGAACAATTTAATTTTGACATAATGAAATAAAAAATAAAATGTCTCCCACATGTGAACTCATCATACGAATAATTCTTTATTGCTCATTTCATGTCTTGGAATCTTTTATATGTTTATATAAGATAAACATCACATGTATATCAATGGGACATAAATGAAATAGAAATTCATAATATGGAATTCATTAATAACAAATAGATACTAAATAATCTAATAAATATTGTTTATAATGTCTAAATAATAAACTGCTCTATAGGAAATTATTCCAACAGCAACAACCGCGCATGGCGCATAGTGTGCGCGCTGGCTGTGCATGGCCAAGGCGCGGGCACGAGCCCGTGCATGATAGGCCGTGCATGGCCAGCCGTGGGTCAGCCCGTGCCACCCCCTCCCATCGGATTTTTTTTGTAAATAAAAAAAACTGAAAAAATTAAAAACATCAAAAATTCTGGAAAAAAATTCAGATTTTCAAACTCATTAAAAACATGTTCATGAATCTATCAAACATAAAATTCAAGAACACCCAAATCTAATTTTGCTAAAATCACAATCCACAATTTTTCTCACCATGCAAAAAATAATAGTATATGTAATTAAATATCATTCATCACCATGAATCATTTAACTATCATAAACAAAAATTGCTCAAACGCAATCACATAATCTAGATATTCAATTCTAGATCAATATTATGCTATACATGTGAACCAAAGCTATGATACCAATTGTTGGTAAATTGACCTAGTACTTAGGAAAATCAAACATACATGTAGATATGGAAAATACATGATCATATCATGAACGCAGCAGAAAAATTAGTAGATTTAAGTTTTAAAATTGTACATGAAAGCAGTTTTCATAACCATATAACACACATGCATCATATACAGTATCATGTATAACATAAATTAAATCTAGATACAAAATCCTAGATATGAGATTAGAGTTTACCTCTTGTAGCGTGTTCCTCCTTGATCTCCTTATTAATGGTGATCAAACCACCAACCCTAGATCTTCTTGTCTATGCTTTTGCTGTTTGTTGATAAGGCGAGTAGGCACCAAGTTGAAACCTTCGTTGGAGAATGATCAAGAACGCCTTCTTGATCCTATGGAACACCGGGATGTGAGATGGGACTGTGAGATAGTAGGAAACTTTTTCTCTTCTCTCTTTCTCAGCCTTGGCCGATTTTTCTCCCTCTCTCCCTATGTCTATGCGTGTGACTCTATATGAGTTACTGTGTAGTTTTTTTCTCTCATATATCTTATATATATGTGACCCAAAACTACTAACCCTAGTCCAATTAGGATTGGGCTTGTACTGCAATTTGGGCTTTGGGTGTATTTTTAAAAATATGTCCAACTCATGAAACTTACTTATAAAAATACCAACTTATGTGTAGAATCATTATTTCACATAGATTCATGAAACTAATTTCACAAATACCACCAACCAATTAATGAGCTTAATTGAGCTAGACAAGAGACCTAATGGATCCAAATAATCTAAGCTCCAATAATATGATAAATACATAATAACTCTTATTATGGTATTTATATAAATATTATTAGTAAATGGGACACTCCACTAAAGGCCCAATACTGCATTCTTAGATTAAATGTCATGCCTTTTATAGAGATTTAATCAACTAACCTTGATTAACCGATCCATCTAGCATATTCTATACCACATATATAATCCCTATACAATGCCGTAGTTGGATAGATGAAATTACCGTAATACCCCTCCAATACCTATTTACCTTTAAGTTACCATATTTCTATCAAGGAATAATGTTGTCGATAATTTTGTTCTCAATGGCCATTTAGATAAAATTATCAACCAATTAACAAAATGAACACTAAGATCTTAGATTTAATTATTCCATGAATCTTGAAAGAACCTAAAGTGGGATTAATGTATAGCGTCCTTAAATATTTAGTGTTCCTATCAATTCATAAGCCATAACCTCCAATATGCCAGAGTTCACCTCTAACTTCATAGAGGTTAGTCTTTTAACAAATCAAAAGGCTATAACCCTTGAAAGTAATTCTAGTTAAACATCAAGGATTAAGATTTATATGCTAAGAGCTAGTTTGTGATAATATAAAAATTGAGTTATGGCACTCCAATTCTTTATATTACTTGGTCCAGTTTAATACACATAACTTGTTTATGTTGCATTAGTGTTTCTATCAGAAGTTAGATACTTCAATGATTTGAGACACATCATTCCCGTTGAAATAGACATACACTATAATCTATAGTAAATAAAGTATTTCATCTTTATTTATAGATTGTAAACTACTTCATTTAGACTTAGATAAAGAAACAAGTCTTCCCATAATTAACACTTAATCATGTTTGTTTCTTTATACATATATAAAGTCATGGAATCTTTTTCAAATGAATAAACTATTCAACTTAGTTTAATCTAATAAATATCATAATTGTATATAAGAAAAAGTTGTTTATACTCAAAAGGATAAAATTGGAAATCTATTTTTTAGAGAAAAAATCCCAACAATTTGAAGATCTCTTAATATGTTCATTTTTGACAACAAAATACCTAACATTCATTCTGCTATTGATTAAGTTTGGCATGCAATAAATGAGTCCAATCTAATGGGATCGGTTGCAATGCATAATACAATGGAGGAGTTAGCTATCTTGAAAAATCTTAATATTAATCTCAAGCCTCCTAAGGCTCCTAGGATTGTTGATGTTCGTTGGCAGCTTCCCCCCCTTCAGGTTGGTTAAAAGTTAATACGGATGGAGTAGCTTATGTTCACTAGGTTTAGCGGGATGTGGTGTTATTTTCCAAACTTCAAGGAGTTTTTTCAAAGATGGTTTTGCAATTTCTTTAGGTATAGTATACGCCTTTGAAGCAGAATTGACTGCGGCTATCCATGCTATTTTTAATGCTTGGAATTTTTGTTGGAAGAATATTTGGTTGGAGAGTGATTCTACTTATCTGGTGCTGGCTTTAAAAACTCATTCTTTGTCTATCCCTTGGTGCTAGAAGCCTTCTTGGATGTAGTGTCTTCAATTTATCTCTCAATTAAATTTTCATGTTTCTCATATCTACCGAGAGAGGAATACTCTTGCGGATATTTTGGCTTCTAGGGCTACAAGCATTCAAGCTCTGACTTGGTGGCATTCTACTATGTCTTTCATCGATGAGAAGATTAAAAAGAATTTCCTTGGATATTGTAATTTTCGTTTTTGTTAGTAGCCAATTTTGTAAAACAGCGTGCTCTTTTTCCTTTTTGTAGTTTTTTCCATTGGGTTATATACAAAAGGGTTTTTTACTGAGGTATTGTTAGGAGGTTAAGACAATAGTTTTATTTAGACAAAGATATATAGCTCCTCTTAGAGCTTTTTCTTTTGTTTCTTTGTTTGTCCTCTTTCTAGGAATGGTTGGTACTCTGGTGCCTTGTACTTTCAATTTTCTTTCTATTTAATAAATTTTTAGGGGACCACTTAGTTTTCTATTTTTGTAGAATTCTAAGTGTTTTCTCCTAAATTCCATTTTAAACGAAAAAACAAAAGTGGCTAAGGCCATAAATGGCTTTGGTATGCTAAGAGCCTTCACTCTTCTCAAGCACTATTAAGGAAAACATTCTTTTCGGAAAGGATAATGCTACAATGGAGGAAATTTTAGAAGCTTCTGAAGCTTCTAATGCTCATACTTTTATCTCTCAATTACCTCGAGGTTACGACACCCATGTAAGTATTTCTTATTTACTGAATCAACTAAATCTAGTTTCGTAATTCAACTGAATTTAATTTTAATTCTATTAGATATATAATAGATATTTAATAATATCATGATGAAAAGGTTGGTGAAAGAGGCCTTCAATTGTCGGGAGGACAAAAGCAAAGAGTAGCGATTGCTCGAGCAATTATTAGAAAACCTCAATCCTCCTCCTGCATGAGGCAACTAGTACCTTGGAGAGTGACTCAGAATGAATCATTCAAAAAGTTGTTGAAAATATAGCCATTGGCAGAACCACTATAATTGTTGCCCATTGATTACCAGTAACAAAAAATGTTGATGTGATTGTGATGGTGGAAAATGGCCAAGTGAAGGAAATCGACTTGCACGACGAGTTAATACAACAAGAAAATGGCCTATATAAATCGTCGTTCATCTCCAAAGAATGGACAAAACCAAAAATAGGGAAGAATTTGATTATTCTCCATATGCTAGTACTTCACCAAACAGTGACTTTAATAATTTTGGAGTTAGGAAATTAGCTCCACCCAACATCGAAAAAAGTAGCAAAATTTCCCTAACTGGAATCACTAATAATTTAGAAGATTCTAAAATTCTCACCCTGTCATTTTGGAGGTTGTGAGGTTTTAATAAGCCAGAATGGAAGCAAGCAAGCCTAGGTTGTTTAAGTGCCATTCTTTTTGGTGCCATACAACCTTTGTATGCAGCCATCATGGGAACCACAATATCAATGTATTTTTCGACTGATCACGACGAGATTAAGGATCGGATAAAGAAATTTGATTTGTGTTTTCTTGGGCTATCATTGTTCTCAATATTGATTAGCTTAAGCCAACATAATAATTTTGCCTATATGGGGGAGAATTTGATAAAGCGAATTAGGGAGAGGATGCTTTCAAAGATACTCAGTTTTGAAATTGGTTGGTTTGATAGAGATAACAATTTTAATAGTGTAATATGCTCTAGACTCACTAAATATACCAATGTGGTATGCATTCAAATACTCTATTTTCCCTCTTCTGCAAATCTTGATTTTACAAACAATAAAGAAAAATGCTAACTAAAATAATTATGGTTTGCAGGTAAAATCTCTAATGAGTGATAGAATTTCACTTCTTGTATAAGCTATCTCAGCTGTAACTATAGCATGGATAATGGGCTTGATCATTGCATGGAGACTTGCCATTGTACTTATAGTCGTCCAACCCCTTATCATCATGTGCTTTTACACTAGGTATGTCATGCTCAAAAGCATATTCAGAAAGGCCAGAAAAGAGCAAGGTGATAGCACTAAACTAGCTAATGAAGTAGTGTCAAACTATAGAACTATTACACCATTCTCATCCCAAGACCGAATACTAAAATGGCTCAAAAAGGCTCAAGAAAGCCCACAGACAGAGAGTATTCCTCATGCATAAAGAATAGTAATTGGAGCCTTAATTGTTGGTATGGTAGAAAGTTTGTTTCCCAAGGATACATTAGCCCAAGACAAGTATTTCAAACCATTATTATCTTAATGAGCACAAGTCGTATCATTATAGATACCGGAAGTATGATCACTGACCTTGCTAGAGGTTGGGATGCAATTATTGCAGTGTTTAAAATATTAGATAATGACACAAAAATTGAACCTGAGAATGAAGAAGGTTACATGCTTGAAAGGATAATAAGTCATGTAGAACTCTGCAATGTCCATTTTTCATATACATCTCGGCCTGATGTATTGATCTTAAAAGGCTTCTCAATTAATATTGAAGCTAGAAAATCAATGGCATTAGTACGAAAAAGTGGCTCCAGATAATCCACAATAATTGGATTGATTGTAAGGTTCTATGACCCACTCAAAGGTGTGGTGAAAATAGACAGTAAAGATATAAACTCTTATCAACTTAGGTCGTTACGAAGACACATTGCACTTGTTAACCAGGAGCCGACTTCAGTTTCTAGCACTCTAAGAGAATATTATTTGATTTTGAATGATTTTCGCAGCAAAAGATTGACCCAAGAATATTCAAAAATTTTATCAAAATAATTGACTATATGAGTGTATAGTATGAATTCTTAGCAAATAGAAACAGATAAACAGAATAGATCTAATACCCCTTTTAACTTATCAGCAGATCTTGGTTTAGAGCAGATCCTTGCTTTTCTATCTTCTAAACCAAGATCTTCTAATTTAAGCCTCAAGTACAACTGGATGAACATATGGGTGTTGCGTACTATTTCTTAAATCTCACACTTTAGATACTTGTAATATTCTCAACACATGAGATTGCAAGAGTTTGTTCTACAGAAAATAAGAAGACTCTCTTCTTTTTCTCTCCAGTTTATGGAGGCTCTCTAGAAAATAATTCGCAGTGTTTCTACTAGAGTTTCACCTTATGTATATATATTAAACTATTTAATAAATTAATTAATCATATTAATTAAAATATATATATATAACTCTTTAAAAAAATGTTGGTTGAATATTTTTTTTAATAAACAAAACGTGATATTATATATATTTATATATGTATATTTAAATTAATTAATCTAATTAATATATATATATATAAACTAGCAGATAATTAGAAAACGTGTTTCAGTTTCCCAATTTTTATTTATCTAATTATCTGATAATTATATATTTTTAATTTAAAATTTAAACAAATTAGGAAACTTATCTCTCCATATATTTTAATTAATTAATAACAATTATTAATTATATATAAATAAACTTTTTATCTAGACAAAGTGTGCAGTAACAGAAATAATGTAATATCCAGTATAATGTTTGTAAGAGGTGGAATTAGGGATCTATGGATATATAATTCAAGCTCCAATAAATTATGACAATTAATTAAATTATTTAATTAATCTATCTAATTTATTTATTCCAATATTATTCCACTAAAAATCCGGAATTGCACTCTTGAAATTACAAAATTAATTTACTTTGAAAACAACAAGCAATCCATCGATTTAATCATTATATTTAGTTCAATCCTCCATAGACAATTTATAATTGGAGCTAGGTTATATTCTGTTTACCTCTCCAATTATATCTTTATCCTTGTATACTATTGATTCTCTGATGAACAATTAATTTATAAATTTACTCAAATTCTTCAAGTCTTGAATCAATATACAAGGGAATCATCATTCTACCTTCCAAATGGAAGGAATAGATTCCATATCTGTAAGTTACATTCCTAGCTACTCATCTCATCATGCTCCCAAGATACAAGTATTTCGATCTGTTTACGAAACAAACCTTTAAGAAGTATGATAAAGAACATAATATTATAAATAGGAGTCTATAACTACTCAGGAATAAGATTGATCTACATATGATCATCTAGTGACATTATTTGAACTCTTAATAGATAACGGAATTTATGTGAGATTCAAATCATGTCTGGTCTAGTCCTATATAATCAAATTATATAAAGTACCTCCATTGTGATGTCTACATATCAATAGTCCAGATAAGACTATTACATTCTCAATGTTAATGGACCGTACTAATAATATTTAATTAAAGATCCTAAACCTTAATTAATTATTACGAACTATATTTAGTTTATTATACGTAAATTTAATCCTTATGTATATAACATTTATACACTAAATTTGTGGTCACATAAATAAATTAGAGATTTTCTGATATTTAAAGACATTCAAATTATGCACAAATTCAAATAGAAAAATGTCATTTTATTAATTTAGCAAATATACAAAATAGACATGCTTTTAGGCATAAATCCTAACAAACATTGCATATGGAACATCAGATACTTCACCAAATCGGAGATCATGGAAGTAGCAAGGGCAGCCAATATTCATGATTTCATCATGAGTCAGAAGAATGGGTATGAAACATGGTGTGGGAACAGGGGATTGCAGCTCTCTGGTGGTCAAAAACAACGAATTTCAATTGCACGAGCCACACTAAGAAACCCAATGGTATTGTTGTTAGATGAGGCGACCAAAGCGCTTGACAATCATGTAGAGAAATTAGTACAAATTGCATTAGATCGCATCATGATGGGAAGGACAAGCATTGTTGTTGCACACCATTTGTGTACCATACAAAACTGCGATGAGATTTCAGTGTTGGACAGAGGAGAGGTGGTGGAAAAAGGAACCCATTTATGTCTAATGGCCAAGGGCCCTAAAGGAGCTTACCACTCCCACGTTAACCTTCAATTTCAAGAAAATTAAACAGATATTGTTACTTCACATAGGGCAATTTAATGCTTTTATTTTATTGTATTAAAAGTTTTACAACAAGTTCATCAAACCTATTATGTTTATGAACACATTGATCATTATTCTGAAAATTACGCAAACAAACTTCATTATGCTCATCTTTTTTCCTGCATTTGGTTTGGGCCACTTCTACTGACGCAAAATTATAATTCTATCCAAGGTATTTCTAAACTACCCAACATCTAGTCTCAGATGGTAGACAACTGAAATGCAAAAATAAATCAAATTTTGAAGAAATAATTAAAGATTTTTAACTATGGAAAAAAGAAGAAAAAAAGACTAATGAAATCAAATTTTGTAGAAAGTAAATCAAAGCTTAGAATCAAAGTTTGAACCGCGAAATTTTGTCATTGTTCTTTGAAAAATTGAAGCAAAATTTTTTGAACATTGAGTTTTAGAAGAAAGAAATATGCAGTAAAAGTAATTATTAGGTCCTTTTACAAGATATTACCAAATTATAAATAATGTTTATTAATTAAAATGTGATTAATAGAAAGTATAAATGAGGAAGAGAGGAAGGGAGTGAGCATATAATACCTAGTCAGAAAAATAGTTACCTCGATCAAAAATATTTTAGTGATGGGAAGTTCCTGCATGGTTAGTTTAAATCCAATACATACATATATAAAGATCCCAAACTGGAAATCCAATACATATGTGCATAAATAAATTAGTATAATCAAAACTATTCAATTCAGATGTAAATGATACAAATCAACCCATATCCATGAGCTCACATCCTTTTATCTGTAGAAACTCAGGATGATGGTACTAAGTATACCTAATAGCCTGCTAAAACCTAAGCCCATACCTGGAGGGGACACCCATGTGTCGCCTATCAAATGGGGAGGTTATTAGAAGTAATAAACCTCGCGTGGCTTTACAAACTCTACACTGATGGTGGGGCATACAACACCACACTGTAAACCCATAATGCTAACACAGTGCTCGTGTATGATCTTATAACATATGCAATATAGAACTAAAGTGTGAAAATAATGGTGCTTTAGTTTTTCAATAAAATAAGTATATTAGGTTTTTCTAGAAAAATGGGCAATATAATATTCTTATTTTTGATATATCCAAAAATAACCTGCACTCAAAAATTTCCCAAGGCAATATAGTATATTTCATACAATCACATTCCACCATATATATTCAAATAATTCAAAAACCACATTTGTTCTCATATGTTGCAGAAAATAAGTTCTATTTGAAAACAATACCATGCTATTAAATCCTCAAGGTGTCGTTGACGATCACCCGGAGGGTCGGGAACCAATTCCAAGCTCTCGATCGTCCTCTTGTGAAAAACTAACTTTTCAATGGAGCTTCAATTCCACAAAACGAGGTAAATCTTAGCCGTCCGATTTCGATTTTTGTGCTAGTCATCAAATATAGGTAATATATATATATATATATATATATATATATATATATCAGATTTCCCTATTTTCCAAGTACAATCCAAAAATGAGAACAAAATCACGATCTAATGCCAGGATTAAAAGTCAAACTTAACACTCAAAATATCTAAAAATGGCAACTTTTGATTTGGGCGATATAGAGTTCAGATATATATACCTCGACAATCTTTGCAACGAGACGAATCCAATGAGCACAGTTGAGGTCAAACGGTGGCCGGAATCATCGCTAGTGACGAAAAATCCGAAACGGCTTCAATTGAGTTTTTTGACGAGAGTGATGTTAGCAGTTGGTGGCAACGGCCGACAGAGGACCCTAGTGGTGCGACGAACTCGCACTGGGCAGTGGGTAGGTCAGACAGTGTCCTGAGGTTGGGGCGCGGCTTCTTCTGGTCTTCAGCTAAGCAGAGAGATGAAGGAGAGAGAAGAAAGAGAGAGGGAATAAGACAGGGTCACATGGCCACTATTATGGGGGCTGTGAAATTTTTTAAAATTGCACAATAGTCCCCAGTTTTTCAAATCTTTTCAAACTAGTCCCCTAAAAACTACAATTTAGTCCTTTAGCACAAAAATTTTGCAAATTAATCCCTCTAATATCATATCCGGAAAATTAGTAAAATATCCAAATTATCCTCAAAATTTCTGGATTTTTACATTCGTCCCAAAATTCAGAATAAAGTGAAGGTTTACATCACAATACAACTTCTAACTGGAAGTTAAACAAATGAGAGTACTTCCTATACATCTCCGTCTCGAGTTCCCAAGTAGCCTCGTCTTCTTTGTGATGTTTCCGAAGCACCTTGACTAGTGGAATCTATCTATTGCAAAGCACCTTCAGCTGTCTAGGTAGCAAGTGAACAAGCTGCTCTTCATAGGACACATCTTCTTAGATCAGTACATACACGTACTGAACAACGTGAGATAGGTCCAACATGTACTTCTTCAATATCGATACATGAAACACATTATGAACGTAACCCAATTATGCAGGTAGATTCAAGCAATATGCCATTGGTCCAATTTTCTCGGTGATCTCAAAGGGACCAATATACCTTAGAGCAAGCTTACCCTTAACCTCAAATCTTGTCACCCCATACCTTGGAGTCACTTTCAAGAATACGGAATCACTAGTATCAAACTCTACCTCATGTCTCTTCAGGTCAATATAACTTTTCTTGAGACTCTGGTCTCTTTGAGACTCTTCTGGATATCCTTGATCTTCTTAGTAGTCTCCTCAATCAGCTCAGGTCCAAGAGTAAGATGCTTTTTGAATTCTGCCCAACACAAAGGTGATCTACACGGCCTCCCATATAATACTTCATATGGAGCCATACCTATACTAGTCTAGTAACTATTATTATAAGTAAATTCTACCAAAAGAAGATGATAATCCCAATTCCCACCAAAGTCCAGTATGTAATAACGTAGCATGTTCTTAAGAATCTAAATAGTCTTTTCAAACTGTTCATCTGTCTCTAGATTGTGAGCTGTACAGATATCCAACCGCTTACCCAATGCTTTTTGCAAGGCTCTCCAAAAGTTAGAAGTAAACCTTAGATCTCTATCAGAGACTATACTAAAGGCACTCCATGCAAACATATAATGTTTTCCACACATAGTCTACTGAACTTAGCAAGTGAGTAGTCCATCCAAATCGGCATAAAGTGAGCACTCTTCATCAAGCGATCGACTATCACCCAGACTACATTATTCTTCCTTAAGGTCTTCGGCAAAGTGGTCAGGAAGTCCATAATGATCTTGTCCCTGTTCCACTCATGAATTAGCAAGGGCTTAAGTAACCCAGTTGACCTCTGGTGTTCAGCCTTTACTTGCTGATAAGTCAAACACTTAGCCACAAAGATAGCCATATCCTTCTTCATACCTTTCCATCAATGCTGCATCTTCAAGTCCTGGTACATCTTATCGCTACCCGGATGTACTGCGAACTTTGATTTATAAGTCTTAGTTCAAATAGTTTCTCGAAGATTGGAGTCATTAGCTATAACCAACTTCTCACTAAAAAGCAAGAACCCTTCTCTGTTGGTGCCCTAACCATCTAACTATTCGCCATTCTGAATCTGGCTCTAGATTGTCTTTAACTCTCTATCTTACCACTAACTCTACCGGATAGTCTGGAGAAGAGATGGTGAAATCACAATACTGCTCAGGCAAGCAACCCCTTCATTCCCAAAGTACTGCAAGTTGTAGCCACCAATCGCAACTGAATTCCTCCAATCTTCAAATACCAGTGCAAAAAGTACACTATGAGGTTTCTTACTCAGTGCATCAGCTACAACATTGGCCTTACCATGATGGTACTATAGGTTGAAGTCATAATCCTCTATATACTCAACCCATCTTTGTTGTCTTAAGTTCAAATCCTTCTAGGTAAAGAGATACTTCAACCTCTTAT
>JXTB01000721.1:76638-93613 GCA_002914805.1 Parasponia andersonii | reverse complement strand
TGATTGCTTCGACAAACTCAGAGTGCTCGTCCATAGAATCCCCTAACCCAAATAGGGCATTGATGTCCTCCTCGCTCAAGGGAACTTGGACACCTTTGACATACATATTGTCCTCTTCTAGATCAGTCAAGTTGGCATAAAACTCAGGAACAAGTGCACAATCAAAACCTCTGGATGAGCATAGAAAAGTCTCTAGTTATGTTGGGCATTTACATCGGCAATGAATAATGGCTACCTCATTGACTCGGTGTCATTCAGCACAAATCCCTTCTCGACACCTAAAGGGCGATTCTAGATGTGTTCTTCAAATTCGGCCTCGGTTTCATTAGAGTCAAACTTGGCCACTTTGGAAGCTTTGTGAGTCACCTTATTAATCTCAATTTTCTTCATGATCCAATAAGTGCTCTCCTCTAAACTTAAGCGAAAACCAAAATCCAAACAGAAAGGGAAAAGAGTTTTCTATTCTAGATGTTGCTTTTCTAAGATTGTATGGGGCCAGAGTTTTCTATTTAAAAAAAAAAAGGAAAAGAGACCCAACTTTCTCTTCTATATATATATATATATATATATATATATATATACATATATATATACGGGGATCATGGGTTGATAATGGCAGCATGCAAAACCCTAGGCTGCTATATGGTAGAACTGCTGCCCCACAACTATGGTCCATCTTTTTTTTTTCTTTACACTAGAACTAGGCCAATTGCTACAACAATTCTTTAACACTAGAATTTCATTGCTGTAGTGATTTTTTATTTCCTGGAAATCTAACCCACTGCACTTGAATGCCAGAAATTCTTCTTAAATTCCTTATTTTCTGCTTGTCTCTACTATGAGACATGTTTCGCTATACAAGATTTAACCCACAAATTAAAAATCTAGTTTTCTCATCTCTTTACTCTATTTGAAAAAAATAAAAGTTTTAACATTCTAGAAAAGAAAGTAAAAAATAAATAAAAGAATTAAAATAGGTGGAGGTAAGGAATATGTAGTGGTTGCTTCCCACTCAATGCTTGTTTTAGAGTCGATAGCTTGACTTCTTACTCAATTATGGATCTTTCAAGGTGACTGAAGTCTTCCCTCTATCAAACTTAATTCCCCAATAATGCTTCAATCTTTGGACATTGACTTTGAATTCGCATCCTGACTTTTCTTCAAGCAAGTCAATAGCTCTATATGGGTAGACCTTAGCAATTTTAAATAGACTTGACCATCTAGAATTCAATTTACCCGGAAATAACTTCAACTGGGAGTTAAATAACAAGACTTGCTGCCCAAGTTCAAAGCTTCTTTGCCGGATCTTGCTATTATGCCACTTCTTTGTTTTATCTTTATACAACTTGGCATTCTCGTAAGAAAAAATTCAAAATTCCTCAAGCTCGTTTACTGCATCAACCTTGTTTTCTTAGTAGCTTAAAGGTCCTTGTTTAGCTTTTTAATCGCCTAATATGCTCAGTGCTCGAGCTCCACTAGCAAGTGACATGCTTTCCCAAAAACCAACTTATATGATGACATTCCAAATGGTGTTTTAAATGCTATTCTATAGGACTAGAGAGTATCATCAAGTCTTGTTGACCAATATTTCTGAGTGGGACTTACAACCTTCTCCAAGATTCTTTTGATTTCTTTATTAGAAATTTCAGCTTGTCCATTAGTTTGTGGATGGTATGTTATAGCAATCTTATGCCTTACCCTATATTTAGGCAAGAGATTTGTTAGCCTAAGATTGGCTACTGAATAGGGCTGAAATAGGTCTTAAAACTTTTTAGGAAAATTTTCAACTTTGTAAAACTATAGACCAGTATTTTAAAATTTTTGAGGCTAACTAAACTATAATAGCAAGCAAATAACAATAATATCAAGTATGTTAAACACACAAAATATCAAACACTCAATTAAATAGCTTGCAATAGACCTCTTCGTCTATTTCTCGAGGATCGAAGTCTTCGCTGGTCATTTCGATTGACGCTTTCACTGTCGACTCGACTGACGCTTTGTCTGACGACTCGACTGACGCTTTGCCCGCTGCCTCGACTGACGCTTTGCCCGCTGCCTCGACTGACGCTTTGCTCGCTGCCTCGACTGACGCTTTGCTCATTGCCTCGACTGGCGCTTCCTCTGGCAGGTGGACTATATTGTGCGGGACGTCGCATCCTTTGCTACGAGTTTCAGCGAGTTGTTATAACAAGTCCTCGTATCAAATTGGTTTCCTCGCACCTCACCTACCCCTTATTGGGTCAGGAACTTCATAGTGAGATGGTAGATCGAGGTGACGGCTTGAAGTTCCCTCAGTATCGGTCTTCCTAGCACAGCATTGAAATTAGAGGGGCAATCTACCACCAAAAACTAGGTCATTATCATTGAAACCCTAGGATAGGTTCCAACGCTGACCATTAATTCAATCATGCCCATAGGCATCAAGCTGTCACCAGTGAAATCATAGAGTGGAGTGATGGTAGGCTTCAAGTCGCTCTCATTCAACCCCATCTTCTTAAAGACGTCGAAGTACAGGATGTCCACAGCACTCCTGTTATCAACCAATACTCGCCACAACTATATGCTTCCACAGTTAATTTTTATGACCAACACATCATTATGCGGATAATGGACTTCTCTTGCGTCCTGTTCTGTGAAGGTAATGTCTATGTCTGGTACTCGTTGAAACTTGCGTGGTCGCTGCTCAAGATGCACGACGTTAGTTAATAGCTGTTGCCGAGCATCTCGTGCATACCTGTCTTGAGCCTTTTTCGAATCTCCACCAATATGCGGTCCTCCGAAGATAGTTCGGACTTCGCGCTGAATTTCTGGAGGTCACTGTTGGTTCTCTTCTCGCCTTTCGTCATTCTGCCTGGTGTACTGCCGCAGTCGCCCCTCTTTAATCAGCCTTTCGATTTCATCCTTCAGGGCAAAGTAATCATTGGTATCATGCCCAATATCATTGTGATACCGGCAGAACTTGTAAGGGTCGCACTTTGCCCTGTCCCGCTTCATCGGTTCCGGTTGACGGTATCACTCTTTTTGGTTTGTGACCGCATAGATATGATCTATGGGAGCGTTTAACTTGGTGTGATTGTTGAACCGTATGGGAGCTCTTGAAATCTCCTGTTTTTTGGGTCTAGGCTGATTCTCCGTCGGCTGTTCATTATTCCTTTTGTTTTTCATATTACCGTTATTGCTGGTAATGACCGTGTCTTTAGTCGCATCTTTCCTTCTTTCTTTCTTCGTTTTTTGAAGATTCTCGCACAAAGATTCTACTCTTATATGACGACCAACCCTTCGGTAGAAGTCTTCTAGAGTTCTACATTCTCGCTCAAGCAATTCCTCCCAAAGTTTAGTTTCTGGTCGCACCCCAGCCATCATGAGAGTTAGAACTCCTCCCTCAGGTGGGTTATTGACCTTTGCTAACTCTGAGGTAAATCGATTGAGATAAGACCGTAGAGTCTCCTCTGAACCTTGCCGGATTGCAGACAAGCTAACAAGTGGAACAGTGAAATTCTTGGCAGCTTGAAATTGTCTCAAGAACGCCGTCTGAAGTTGTTGCCAGGATGAGATCGAGCTGGATTTGATTCCTCGGAGCCACTTCTTTGCTACTCCCGAGAGAGTTACAGCAAAACATCTGCAACGTGCATGATCATTGATACGATGTAGTTCCATCAAGTCACTGAAGTGATCCATATGGTCTTGTGGATCAGTTCTCCCATCAAAAGTGTTAATGGTGGGAAGTTTGAATCCAGTGGGAAGGGCTGCAGCTCGAACCTCCTCGCTGAATGACGATTGGTGATACCCATCAGCGAGCTCATCGTCCCAACCAGGAAGTGGGTCTAATGCGATTCTTAAATTATGAACATCGACGTTCGGAGGGAAAGCATTATCTCTTGCTGGCGGCAAGGGCGGTCTTTGATCGTTATCTCGATGCATGGCGGGTTGGTCAGGCAGAGTATTCTGCGACCTGTGAGAAGAATCCAGCGAAATAGTGCGACAAGATCGGCTTTGGTCATTATGATGCAATATGGATCGATCATGGCTACGACGTCGTCCAAGTATTGTCTTAGGTCTGCAGGATCTTGTCTCAACTCTCTGCTGATCCTTTCAAAGACGCTTCTCGATAGTCTTTTTCGTTTGCTGCTCAAGCGATCTTTACTATTAGTGGATTTATGAGAAGGTTGTACACGATCACGGTTAGTACTTGAACTCTCCGTACTAGATTCTGGAGGCAAGTTTGCGACCTTGCCTTTTCCTTTGGAGATACGATCTTCATGATGCTCTTGCTGGGTTTTTGACTGGTCGCGTCTTCTTGTCTCTAGGATCTGTATTCCTTTCTCAGGTAGTTGAGTAGGACGTACTTTGGGACGTTCGTGCTATGGTGGGGTCACCATCTGCCCTTCAGCAAGTCGTCGCAGGGTGTCATTGATCTGGTTAGTGACTTGCTGAAGGTTCACCAGTATCTCCTCCATGCGATCCTGTCTCTAGGAAAGGTTTTCTGCTGCGCTCATAGTAGGCTGATCCTGAGCGGGGTCTGCCTGTGTAGCAGCAGTGCTTTGGGGTTGGTTTTGACTAGTTCCGGTGACTCTGGTAATGTTTCTGGTGTTTGCCATTATTAAAAAAGTGAAATTTGACAAACTGTTTTAGCCGGAATAGCTCTCCTTCTAGCGCCAATTATTGATGGAGGTTTTGTTAACAATAAATTTAGGAAAAATTAAGAGATGTGGCTTGTGTAAATTGGATTATTAATCAAAGTAAATAAAGAGACAAATGATTTTATAGTGGTTCAGCCCCGAAAATCATGAGCTTATGTCCACTGGTTTTCACTATTTTCTGGAGAATTACAAGCACTCAAAGTTACAATGTCTCGTCTGGAAATCTATCTCTCAAATCGGAAGTTCAAATTTTAGAAAGCAGAAAAATCGGAATTCCCGTCTGAAACATTGAGCTCCTTTTATATAAGTGAGGGTAACTCAATGTTCCTAATTGTGAAAATGGGTAACTATACAATCGGGTAATACAATTTGAGTAACAACATAATTGGGTAGCCACTTAAAACGGGTAACTAGTCGATCATGAAAGAGAGACTTCTGTTTCCCTTTCCTTGCAGGTTACTTATTTGACGAAGTAGAGATTAGTTTCCTTTTCTTTCGGAGAAGGTCGCACATAACTTATACGGAGGAGGTCGCACGTAACTTGTCGCACATAATTTATGCGGAGGAGGTCGCACGTAACTTATGCGGTGGAGGTCGTACGTAACTTATGCGGTGGAGGTCGCATGCAACCCTTTCGGATGATGTCGAACTTAACTCCTACTAATACGACCTGACAAAGGATTTTAGACCGCACAATAATATTTAATATTTTAAGACTCGGCCAAACCCAGATTAGATTTTCAGACAACAAAACAAGTAAAAAGACCAAAAAAAAAAAAGAAAAGAAAAGAAAAGAAAGGAAATTCATGAAGCAAGATTACCGCTCGATCTTCTCATCTCTTATGTCCTGGCAGTTTGTTGGTGGTCCATTACTTCAAAGCCGAGCACCAATTAACATCCTTGTATTATGTGGCATATGCTTTTTCCGTACCAATAAGGCATGCCAATTATCGTATTCTCTGTACTTAGACGAATTAAATAAAAGGATATCACTTGTCATGAAATATAAAAATTTGCAATGACGGCCACCGCGTGACATTTTCTGTCCCATACCACGGAGAATCTTAGGCTTCCACTATCAAGAAACTCCAGAAATATGCGGTTCCAAATAGAAGTACTGCACTAGTATTTTTAATAGAAGACATGTTAATTTTCAACCTTTATTTTTGCTAGAAATTAAGACATAAATTAATTTAATACCTTTTAAGTCGCATCATCAAAGTATCTAAAACGAAATTAAAAAAAAATTATATATAGACGGATATTTTCATTGAGAAAGAAAAAGAGAGAGTAAGGGGACCAAACATTGATCGATGAATATGGTATCCATATTGGTGCAATTTGTTTTCCCACAACCTCCTTCTGTTTTACTCAACGCAATGTCCGTGATTTACTTAGCATCGTCCGCCATTGGAGGGTTATCAGAGCTTCGAGGAAACAATATGCCTTACTCGAAGTTCTTGAATCTCACCAATGATTCTCAAAAACAGTTCTTAGCAAAAGAGCGAAAAAAAGGTACCACCAACGTGCCTAGCAGATGGGGCATGCTCATTTGCTACACTCCAGCATTTCTTGCAAGTGTGGCGATGTTCTCGCTTTTTCCCCATGATAGTATTAGAATGCTCTTGCTCAAATCCGCTCTGGCCTTCCATTTCTTCAAACGTGTTTTTGAGGTATAATCTTTGTTAATTATTTATTATGTTTATCTTTTTTGGTCTCAAATACATAAGATCAGGGGTCTGAATTTAAGCATGTTTTGCGATTCATTGGATTGTTCATTCTAGCTCATTTTTTCATCTGAATTTGATTTGATTTTTTTTTTTCCCCTGAAAATCTCAGTTTGAATTATGCTATATCTGTTATCATCTTTCAAGCGGCTTCGTTCACGTTGAATTTCGTAGAAGAATTGAGTTATTGAATAGAAGTCTATATACGAGTCGTTTATTCTTTGGGAAAAATTACAAAAATATTCGATAGGTTATGTTTAAATGCTCAAGTTATCCTCTGATTTTTATACACACGAACACATACCTTGGATTAACAATTTGATTCAAATGCTCTCTTTATTATGATCAAGATGCTCTTACCAAAACATAGTTAATTAACTAAAAACATGGGAGAAAAAAGTTTGACTTTTCTTCATTAATTTTTCTTTTATTCTTATTCTTTTTTTTTTTTAATTTCTTTTACCCACGGCCAATTGTGTTTTCGCTTGCATTTGACTGGTTCCAAGTATAAAAAAGAGGTAATTTTATGTGAATTTTGACCAAATTAGATTAATGAATGAAGTTTGTAATTAATTTGCTAACCCAAAATTTTTATTGTTATTAATTTTGAAAACCAAATAGATAAAAGCATTTAACCTAAACCCAAGGAACAGTTTTGTGATTTTCCTTTTGTTTTCTTGAGGATATGAATAGGTTTAGAGATCTATTAATAGTTTAGCACTCTTTTATTTGTTGGTATTTTTATTTTTAACTTTTTAGATGGTTTTCAAGGATTAGTCCTGTGGTTATACTTTTTAAGAGGTTGAACAAAATATAACAACAAATTCTTGTACTCCAATGGCATACACGATGAGGAACTAATCTCCTGAGCAATTAACTTAATGAAGTTGAAACCCAGTATTGACTTTTCAACAGTGAAAAAGTTGAAAACTAGTGGGTGCATAAAAAATAAGTACGATTGTCAAAATTCAGTAAATTTTCACTGAAACCAGAGTTGAATCTAATTTTCTTAATTTTCATGTGCAACTAATGGAGTTCACAAATGTTTTTTATTTTATTTTATTTCTTGGACTCTGAGAAATTGGAATTTGAACACATGACTCTACATATAATTAGGAGGTATGTTATCACAAGAATATGGGTATGACCAGCATAATATATGTATACATGTACAGTAATCGGGATATTAATTACATAAGCTTATTTTGAAAACTCCGAATTTTATCATTTTTTCAGTACAATATTTTGGTGGAACTAGTCATGGAAATGTAAACCACATAATTACTTACTAAAATAAAGTAAACTTGTAGTTTATAAATTACAACACTAGTAAATATTGATAGAAAAGAAAAAAAAATAAATTAAGTGGAAAGACGCTAGTTAAACCTTACTCTTAAAACAATTCCAAAACTAATTTTCTCTATATAATAACAGATTTGTCGGACACCCACAAAAGCTTTTTCTGACACGTTGGGCATAATGTTCATTACATTCTTATTATAGTTCTTCTTGTTACAGATTAATTTAGTTTACTTTTATGTTAGTGATCTAAGATTCCTATGGTCATAAGACATCTTAATGGGTGGTAATTTGTACCGGTGGGTCAAATTCATTTAGTGTCAATATTTATGTATAACAATATATCCTTTAACCCAAACTCAACTTATTTAATAATCGTATTAAAAATTTTAATCCAAATCTAATTCGTTCATAAATAGGTTAACTTGATACGATAGATATAATTTATTTATTTAAATAAATCATACTCAGGTCAAGTTAAATCCGATACAACTAGTTAACTATTTTAATCTAAATTAGCTAAAACGTAATTTTTCAACATATTTAACTTAAATTCACATATATTTTATGATCTTAAGACATAAATACTTACCAAAAATAAATCGAAAAACACATAAAATTTTAATATATATGTATAATAAAATTTTAAAAATACAAAAAATGTCCAAACATACATAATAAATATATTATAATGTTCAAATAGGTATTATATGGGTCATAAATAAGTTAACCTAAAATTGACCCGTTTAATAAACATGTCATTGTAGATTAGTTTTGAGTTGGTGGGTCAACCCAAATCCGACCTATTTAATAAATAGATTTGTAGGTTCAATCCAATTTTGATCGAATTTATTTATGGCAAATCTAAACCCACCAATTCTGTGTGTGTTTCAAGTTGTGTTGTGTCGTGTCGTAAATTATCAGTCTTAAATATCTATTATAAGCTTAGTTTAAAGTTAATTATAGCAATCGGCCTAAATTATACCTATTTACCATTTATTCCCCAAGCTTTCAATTAACATAGTAGCCTATTCTTTATTATTTAATTATTGTACCAATAGTCTTTTTGTCACAATTAGTTCTTAACAAAAAAAATAGCCATGTTACAAAGTGTATAATATTCTAAAATATCATAGAACAAAATATGATTCAAGGAGATAGAATACAATAGAACAAAAACAGAAGGAACATTCACAAGATGTCTATTAAATTCTTATATTGCCTCTCATTACAAGTTTTCTCTATTTATATAGATACTAATATCCTATTCTAAAAACTTACAGTACTTAGGTGTTATTTATTTTAATTATTTTTTTTGAAAATGAGATTACGTTGTTTAAAGTTATATGGCTAAAAATGATGTCACATCATAAGTGATATCAAAATCTCGTACTAAATTTTTCATATAAAATATTTGTGTCCGTCCTAGTATTACTCTTTTTATACTGAGCATTAACTTCATTACTTTAAATAATGACATATAATATCTCCAAAGGAAAGCAGGTAGAATAGAACACTATACTAGTAAGTGATATACTGATAACACCAATTCTAAAGCGCTTTCCTCTTCTCCATGAGCACTACAACGGGGCTAAGATTCTCCATTTATATATATATATATATATATATATATGGGCATCAATTCAGTAGGTATTTTTTTTTAACTTATATATAGGTATCAATTTAGCCAATGAAAATTTAGCATATGTATTTTTTTATTATAAAAAATAAGAGAGAGAAAAAGTATTAATGATGCACGTCTTTTCATGCACTTCATTATAGCCATTGGGTCACCATTAGATGGTGATCCAACGACTAAAATAAAAATACCTACTCATAAGTAAAAAAAAAAAATATCTATTAAATTGGCAACCTATATATATACATACTTATATATATATATATATGGTATCAATTCAAAAGATATTTCATTTGATTATTTTGTTCAACTTAGAATTCATCATTGCATATTTCTTTCATAATAAAAAATAGAGAGTAGAAAATATTAAATAATATGTATTTATTTTTATTATTTTTTTACAACTATTCGAATTATAATAGTTATTAGATAAACGATCTAATGGCTAAAAAAATACTTATAGATAAAGGAAAAAAAAAAGCTACACACTTGATTATGGCCCTATATATATTAATATATATTTTTTAAATTTTTTTTCTTTTTTTAACCCAATATTTTCTATTTTTGTAATTACAGAATATCTTTTCCGGATTTTGCTCTCAACCAAACATGGTAATTTTATGCAACTTCTTATTTATAGTTGACAATATTTTTATAGTTGACAATGTTTTTGTAGGTTTCATTTGTTCACAAATACAGCAGCAATATAGTTCTCAGCACTGCAATTATCATCTCTATCAACTACTTATCAAACACAACAAGCATGGTTTATGCTCAATACCTTTCACAAGGGCTAGTAGAACCACCAAGTGATCTGAAATACATTGGGTTCCTTTTGTTTCTAATTGGGATAAGTGGGAACTTTTACCACCACTGTCTTCTTTCCCAACTAAGAGAAAAAGGTGAGAAAAAGTATAAGATTCCAAGTGGTGGTCTCTTCGGTCTAGTCATATGCCCACATTACCTTTTTGAGATCATAGAATTTTTAGGGTTCTCTTTTATTTCTCAAACACTCCATGCATTATCTGTGTCTATAGGCACAATGTTATACCTAGTGGGAAGGAGTTATGCTACAAGGCAATGGTACCTCTCCAAGCAAGACGATTTCCCCCTAGATGTTAAGGCTCTCATTCCATATCTATTCTAGATGTATTAAAAGAATGTTTTAAATAATGCAATTTGAGGTTAGAAATTAACAATTCAGATAAGGAACATTTCCAAAAAAGTGTACGCGTCCAACAAAATCCAACATTTGTCACCTTAATCTCAATACCGTTAATTTATGTCTTGGCTTATTTAAAGGTTAAAAGAGTATAGCTTATGCTCCATTTTTAGTTAATCAATTGATTGATGAAAACACATTACAAGAGATACTTTTTTTTTTTTTTAACTTTTGACAAACATGTGAATACATTTTTTCCCCCAAATTGACGAACAAAACCGGATATTTTTGAAAAATTTGAAAATAGAATTAAGTGAAAATAAAGAAGATAGTTTATGTTATTTTCCTTTTAAGAGAAAATTTGAGTTTATGTTTCTTAGTACTTTGAAAGGGGTATAATAAATCAAGTGTGACAGCGGTCATTAATGCATTTAAATTAAATTAAAATTTATAACCTCCTAATTGCGAATCTAGTATGGCCTAAGAAAACCTAAAATTACCTAGTATAGTGGTAAGATAGATTGATTTTATGAAAAATTAGTATAATTTATAAACTATCAATCCTATTGTATTTAAGGGTTTTTTAGGGAAAAAAAATAACAAAACTAAAAATTAACAACATAAAAGAAGCAATAAAATAAAACGGGTCAAAAGATCATTCTCCGTTACTAGACAATCATATTATTTAATTATTAGATCTTATAATCAATTATTCGTCATAGTTACTAATCGTAGACGGCACTCTGATATGAATTCAATCAACTATAATAATTTGTTACTTATTGAATAGATTATCAAGACAATTATGGATTAAGCAATATAACTTAGTAATAGAATCCTATCATATTCATCTACTTCCACATCCCATACAAATCAAAATAGAAATTATGAACCAATAATCATAGAAGAACATTGCAATTTTGAATAAATAATCAATAATATTTTATATAAAATCTAAGAAATTCATAAAATATTCAAGTTTAGGACTTTGAAATCACTCTTAACTTAATAGAAACCTAGTTTAGCATGTATAAAGGATGAACAATAAAAACATCATGCTAGAATAAACAAACAAAAGAAAAAGAAAGGAGAAAAGATGAAGAAATGGTGAAAACAGTCTCCAAGCTCTTCTTCTCTTTTTGATTATGTCTCTCTCTCTTTCTATCTTCTAAGTGTTTATAAGTTTCTAGGAATTATTATTTCTAAGTGAGAGAGGTCATTTTATAGTGTAGGAGGGCTTAGAGTCGGCCTCAATTAGTTTTCCAATCCCAAAATTCGTCCAAAGTGCTGAAAACACTAGTTACTTCTCTAGCATCATATGGAAGCAAAAATTTTTGCTGGACTCGAGCCCTGGCTTTTGAAGCTCTAGTTTTTCAACTTTTTTTAATTAAGTTCTATTTCACCCAATTTTAGCTCTGATTCGATCATTCTCCTCCAAAATACCTAAAAACATAAAAATAAAATTAAAACCTAAGAATTACAAGAAAATAACCAAAGTAATGTAGATAAATATATTAAATAATAGTTCAAATATGCACTTATTAAAGTGCAAATTAAGATGCATACATTTCATAGCTAACAAAAACATTTTTTTTATATATTAGTATGAATATATTGGCATCGATATTAGGATTAATTATTCTATTGGTCTCTGAACTACTAAAAAATCTCATTTTAGTGCCTAAATTTTTAAATTTATGATTTTTGATCCTTAAAATAACTATTATATTTGCCCTAAGCACATATTCCTTTAAATAATGGCATAATAATAACTTACATAATATCCAATATAGAGTAAATTAAATATTTGTCCAAGCGGGAAATTTGAAAGCTCAAGGAAAAACACTAAACATTACTAATAATTTAAGAACCAACAAAATAGTTAGTTTTGAAAATTAAATTATTAAATTAAAAATATGTTTTTTTGCTAAATTTTTCATTATAAATAAATAATTTACTTACAACCACAAGATTAAAACGAAAGGCCAAAGTTAACGTATTTTTTTTGCAATCACCTTGTTAAGAAATTTAAAGAAATCACTTTATTTTTTTTCCTCCTAATGAGTTTATGGCACAAATAGTCCCTGAACTATCTAATTTATGATAATTTGATCATCAAAGTTTCAATTACAGTAATTAAACCCTTAATATTTTCAATTTGTAACAATTCAATCTCTGTATTGTCTAAATTATAACCTGCTGTTAAATTTGATAAAAAACACACATAAGGATAATGTTGTAATTGAAAGAGTGTTTAAAGAAAATAAACTGAACAAAAAAATTACGAGAGAATGAAAGATTTATTGTGCATTTTTTAAGATTCTTAAAATTGCAAATTTAGAAAAGAATTTCCGTAATTGTCACTACAAGAAAAATGGGTTTCCAATGCGCATTAGAAGTGCCTTGAAAGACCTACCACGACGCCCTCGAAAGCGCCTTGGTTCCTGGCACCATGATAGGTAAGTCATGGATACCAAGCGCCTTGGTATATCCGTCAAGACGCTTTTTAGGCGCCTTGGTAACCCTGGATATCAAGGCGCTTTAAAAGAGCCTTAGTAGACCCTGCCAAAGTGCTTGAAATCTAATGAGCTTTTTTTTTATTAGGCCCAATTTAATTGGTTATATTTAAATAATTTTCCAATAATAATATTTCATCCATTTTTTTTCCCTAATTTGTATTTGTATCCTTTTATCATATAAATACTATAATCATGACATTTATGTCAATCAATATATCAAACAATATTCAAAATTTTGGCACAAATCAAGTAAAGCCAATGCTAAAAGAACTTTTATTTGATTCCCTATATATAAACAACAACTAAGTACAAGCAAGTTTCATCCAATAAAGTTTACCACTTACACTATCAAATACAAAACCATGTCCACAACAAATAACGAAGTTTAAGGTTCTTCATAGGCCTTTTAAATCAAAGGAGTGTAAATATCTCACATGCTTTTTGTTCTCAAGATATTGGAGGTTGATTTCATTAGGCACTGTAGTTGAACAATTTCTTATTCAACTATACTGCAGTCAAGAAAAAAAATATTACAACATGTTTTAATATAACTAATATAAAGCTAGAATTAAAAAGTAGAGAATGAGAAGATTAATTCATCTTTTTCATATCATTATGACTGCAAATAGATCCAAAAATTCAGATTAATTTTATGACATTAAACCGAACAATGATAACTGATCCAAGAGGATTGACTTGACCCTATCTCTATATCTAGTATACTTAGAACCAGTACACTTGGAGTGTCCAACACATATATGCTAGGCTGTGAGCAATCTTAACACAAAAAGTTCGAGTCCAATAAGGAAAGCTAGAATCTAAAACTAATCTTTGATCATAAAATGCATATAACCAATATAAATCCCATTCAAAAATATTTTCTACCCTACCACAATCATAATATCTACTCCAATCCAACTTTTAAGATTAAACCATGTTTATGCTCCTTGCAGGTCTTGACGCTAAAAAGGAAATCAAGAACAAACACTAGTAACCTTGTATCCAGCAATATCTTAAGTAACACCAGGCAGAGGGCCCACTCTAGCTCTTTTCTTCTTCTCCTGCACGAGTAAGCAGACTCAACAGTATCATTTTGGGGTTCCACCTTAATACCATCCCTAATTTCCTAACAAAAACTGAACCACATATCTTAGCAGGAAAGCGGAACGACACAATTTGATTGATTGAATTAATCAAAGTAGACTTCCCAACGTTAGGAACACCAACAACTATAACGCGCAAAGTTGGTACCAAACCTCTTTAACATTGTGATCTAAATTAGTCATAGATTGTGATTTGAATCCAGAGCCTGCCTTTTATATTATATATGTAAAAAGTCATCTGCTGTTTACATGATAATATGCCAAATATCCAACTTACAGCTTCAGATCATTGTTTCATGATATCACCAATCATATTCTATGACTAAAGAGATTTAAGGATTAAAAAAAACACTAACCTCCAGAAAGTACAAAAGATTTAGCTAGGCACATAGCAAGAGCAAATTCAGTATTATCTTGATGCCAAGTTAGTAGCTACAAGACAGCATAAGTTAAATCAATAAGCACCTAATGAAGAAAAAAGGATAATAAGTAAATTATTAAAGTGAATGAATACTGATGAGGTATCCGTGTGGAGTAACAAATAACTATAAGATATTGATATACTTCAACGCTAATCAATCAACTAAGATCATTGACAAAATTAAAGCTTGTGCATGAACTTTCCAATCAAAAATAAACCAACTTATGTATTCCATAATTATTGAAATACTTTTACCATTCAGAATAAAATTCCATAATCATATACTATTTCTAACCAGGGAATTTAAGACCGAACATAGTGAAGCACATATAAAAACAAAATATGAAAAAGATGATAAGAGCATAGTCATTTGTTTGTGCTAGCAACGTTTCATGACTCCATCTATAATAAATTAAGAGAATTGAAAGTTTTATTTGGAAAATGCTGCAGCTGCTTCTGGAATATATTCCATGCTCTATCATCAAGAAAACCTATGGATAAGCATCTGAAATGAGATACACATGGAACTTTACTACTTATCAATGCTTAAGTCCAGGTTCCCACAAGATCTAAATGATTTTACTTCATATATGAAGTAAACAAAATAATAAGACAAGAATATTTCCTAGTCTAAAGCTGCTTAACTCCTAGTTAAAAGTCCCAAAACAAATCTGTTTCGTGGTTAGACACTATCAACAGTAGAAATTCCACCATTCCGGCTTAACAAATTAAATGCAGTAAAGTCATTCAATAATAAGTGAACTATATGATTAAAATAAGAGAAATAAAGCATAATCAAACACAATAAAGATTGTTGATAGAGAATAGACATGGACATGAAGTACGAAAAACCCAATAAAGAAAGAGTACATAAATTGCTTGAAGAGTTCTTCTTATCTCGTTGAACTAGCTTCTATCTAAGACAATGATTACTCAATTTGTTTTTAGTAGATAAATAAACCAAGTTAGAAAGAATCTCAACAGATTATTGGCACAGATTATACAAAGGGTGATGAAAACCAACAGCTTAACAAAGCATTAAAACTCAGCAGCAAAAATAAATAAATAAATAAAGTCCAAAATATTTCCCATAAATCAACTCAAAAATCAAACCCCCAAACATCAATTCGTATAGGCAAGTTTGAAACACAGATTGTTTAAAAGAAGAAAAAGAGAAAAGCAAAGATTTTAAGTTTTAACAAAAGAAAGTAATACATTAAGGACTTTCCCCGAACACCTTAGATTCATAAAACCAAATCTAAAATCGTGAGAACTAAGAGCAAAATCCAAAACCCAGTATCAACATTTACTCCAAATACAACCAAATCAAACCAATAAACATACATATCTACACTACAATCTTCATTAAGAAAAAAAATAAAGGACAACCCAGATAACCCAGAATCCGAAAATGATTATCAAAGACATGCAAGTCCCAAAATTTTACCTGCTTGCCCAGCTTGACAATGGAGAGAGGCTGCAAGGAGAGAGAACGAAGAGACAAAAAAAAAAAAAAAAAAAAAGACCTCAAACTAGTAAGAATACATACAAGGCAAAACAACGTGCTTAATGCACGTTTATTATCTGGTTCAAAATCAGAGAAGAAAAATAAAATTAAAAATTACCTCGTTCAAAAAGTGAAATAAAAGAGCCTTACCTTCATTTCCTTAGTTGGTCTAGTTTGGGAAAAAATGGCAGAACAAGTGAAGTGAAAAGCAGAACAAATTATATTGAGGACCGCACAGGACACGATTGTTGAGGAAGACAAGGGATCAGTAAACCCATTCTATTCGCCGAAGGATTCCGTCACAATCTCTGTAACAACTCCCAAACCATAATTTCTCTCTAGCTCTTTCATCTAAGACCATTTTTGTAGAGTTCGGCGGTTGGGGACGCCGGACTGGGCTGAGAGAGAGAGAGCAATGAGCTCTCGAGTTGGAGCTTGGGGCCCTTATACAAGCCTGTCTCGGCGCTATATCACGGTGCCTCTTACGCGCCGTGTAAAATAAAATCCAACAGCGCCTCACGGGCGCCGTTAAAGCAGTACGGCGTTTACTAGGGCGCATCTCAATTGGTGCTATAGTAAACATTTTTTTTTAGTAGTGCATTTATTTTTATATTTAAAATTTTTAAATTATTTTTTAAACGATATTATGTATATTTTTGATTAAAAATTTAATAATAAATATTAATTTAAACAATTTAAAAAATTAACCACCGTAAATAAAAAAAAATTTAAGAATTTAATTGCCATAATTAAAATTCTCTGAAAGCCATGTTAAAAAGACAAATTTAGCCCGTGTACTACAGAGATGTTACTGTAATTTTATGTTTCACCACCGAGCTAGCATTTTCTCTTCTCCCATATTTGTGGGATTCAGTGGAGAGCTCAGTTCAGCCATAGGCATGGATCGTCTCGATGGGTCTGCACGTCTGATGATAGTCTCTGATCTTGATTCCAC
>JXTB01000721.1:39000-76256 GCA_002914805.1 Parasponia andersonii | reverse complement strand
TTTAAAGTGGGAAGAGGGCATAGAATTAGATTAGAATTTATAGGTAGGGGACTTATGTCTAGCAGAGCGTTTTCCACTTTTGCATAGATTGGCAATCTCTCATAATGGGAGTATTTGTGCATTGAAATCCGTGGAGCCAATTATTAGAAATGGAGGTTACTCATGGATCCTAAGATTTATCAGAAATTTGAATGATGAGGAGTTCGAACAAGTTTCAGACTTGATAGTATTAGTGGATTCTGTTAATCTTTGTGAGACTGTGGATGATAGGAGGGTATGGAAAATTGGAAACTAGAAGGTTCTAGTATGTTCAGTTGCGGATTGATATTTAAAGAATTAACTTTGAGTAATAGAGTTCAGCCCTTTCAATCTCATTCTTTCATTTGGAAAGCTTGTGCCCCACTGAAGGTGAAAGTTTTTTTGTTGGCTTTTAGCACTGGGAAAGTTGAATAGTTATGATGTTCTCCAGAACCGGAAGCCTTTCTTGGCTATATCTCCAGTTTGGTGTGTGCTTTATAAACAAGATAATGAATATACAGATCATTTATTTCTACATTGTCCTGCAGTTACATCTCTTTGGTGTCATTTACTAAAGGAATTCAAAGTTTCCTGGGCATGGCCTTGTCATTGTAAGGATGTCTTTCAGTTTGATCGAGGGTTCTATGTGTTCGTAGGAAAAGTTTGTGGAACTGTGCTATTTTGGCTACGTATTGGGCTATTTGGCTGGAAAGGAATAATAGAATCTTTGAAGATAAAGAAGTCTGTTTGGAGTCTATTTGGAAACAAGTTAGATTCTGGGTTGCTCTTTGGATCTTTGACACTATTTGATGCTTTCAGATTTGATTAGACTGGAATAATTGGCTGTAATCTTCAGATGATATCTTGTCATGTTTTTGTATTCTCTTTTCTTTTTTAATAAAATTGGTCCCTGTTTCTTATCAAAAAAAGAAAGGTATCCAAATATTTTCAGGAATTAGTATGTTTCATAGTGCGGTTTAAATTCAGTGGTTTATATGAACTGTTAAAAAAATCCATTTCTTCTTTAATTGTTTTGAATATTATTCTCCTTCCTTATTTGATAAGTTCACTGTTCACACTGAAAGAATATAAGCTTGTATTGGAATTTCTGGTGTCCAATTAAGCAGTGTAATGTATTGTAGCATTATTAATTGCATTATAGTATGCTAATAATTAACTGATCTCTTTCTTGTCAATAGCCACATGAACTTTGATACTTCTTGAAACTTTGGATACTAGGTGGAATTTTTCAATGCTCTACTAGTTCATCTGGCTTCTGTTATTATTGTTATTATTTTTTAATTATACTAAAAGCTGAGGCGTCATTTACTTTTCAATACTGTTTGATTCTTTTGTAGGAGAGGAGTGGTATTGTTGTCTGATAACTATCTTAATGAGTTCAAAGGTATAACTACAATGTTGTCTCAATCTCAGTCCTACAATAGCATATACTTGTTGAACTAACTACTTTAATGGTTTAGCAACTATTTTAGTCACCTTAGCTTGCATGGTTTTGCAGGCTGAGTTAACAAATGTGTTCATTTGGTTACACATGCGTCAGACATGGTTGGATGGCTGTGGGGTAAAACACCCAGACACCTGGTTATTCTAGGCTTCTAACAAGGTCAGCATTTAAATTTATATCTGATGTCTGATAGCTCTTTTATTTGAAGCTATTGCAGTGCTTCTTTGTCATTATTTATGATTACAATTTCTTCATTTTTCTAATTTTTTTAATTTTTTTTTCTAGGTATGAATGGATTTGTATAATTGTATGACCATGGCTGCATCATGGATGTCATATTTTCTTACTTCTGTTTGGCTTTGATTTCTTTGCATGTCAAATAATCATACTATACTGATTATCAGAAAACTAATCGTACTACACTTGCTTTGCAACTCTACAGATTAGGAGGACATAATGACCAAAAATTCAATATGATTGGCAGGTCGTTTTGGAATTTTAGAAATGGAAACAGTCTATTATAGCTTCAAAAGATCAAAGACTACAAGTCCTGAACATTTATTCTCAATCTGTAGAAGATAAGTGACTCTCTGCTTCTAACTTTCTATTTTCACTATTGCTAAGTATCATCAACTTAGCAGGGGATAAAAGAGAAAATGTGTCATCTTAACCTGAAGAGTCAGGCATAACTTCGTAATGGATTATACAGGGCTCAGAACCAGCAAGCCAACAGTAGGTGGGAGGAAAACTACACTGATTATAATATATTAAAAGTGTGACATCATCCTTGAGCATAATAGTAATTATGCATGTTGTCACTTTGCACAGCTAATCTGACTGGACAATAAAAAAAGATAGTGAACAAAAGAAAAAGAAGAGATAAGAAACAAGTTTCATGGTAATTCTCTCCAACATCCTTTATAGATATCATCTTGATTTTGTTCAATGTGGCTACTACATTTTTCATTTCCTTCCTCTTGCAGTGATATGGTAGAACATGCAAGAGGTAAGACTATCATAGATGATAGACATTCCTTTTTTATTGGTATTATGTGCTTCATCTGCCCTCAAGAAGTGGTAGACCCAGAGGCAGATTGGAACTATGAGGGGGCTTAAGACAAGGTGGTCCTTTGTCACCTTCTTTATTCACTTTGGTCATAGATGTTTTAGGAAGATTAGTGGTTGAGGCTAAAGAAGATTTGTTGTTTGAGGGATTTACAATAGGTTGGGACAATGTGTCAGTGTCCCTTTGTTTTTTTCTCAAGGTTTCAGAGGAAAATATCCTTAATATGCTTAATGTTTTAAGACTTTTTTGTGATGTTTCAGGCCTGAAAATTAATATGGAAAAAAGTTAACTTAGTGGGAATAAATGAGGAGAATGATTTTTTGAATGATCTTGCTAGACGAGTAGCTTGTGGTTTGGAGGAGTGGCTATTAAAATATCTGGGGCTTCCTTTTGGGGGGAAATCCTTATGAATTTTGGATACCAGTGTTAGAATAAGTTTCAAAAAGGTTAGATGGTTAGAAGAAATCTTTTGTGTCTAGGTGGGGTAGATTCTTATTCAATCTGTTTTGTCTAGCATTCTTATCATTTACATGTCTCTGTTTAAGTTGCCTAGAATAATAGCATTGTTGTTAGAAAAATTCGAGGGACTTTTTGTGGGAAGGTTTTGATGGGACAGAAAAATCATTTGGTTGCTTGCGATATAGTTTTGAGAAGCAGAGAGGTGGTTTGAGAATAGGCAATTTGAAATTCAAGAACCTAGCTTCGTTGGGGAAATGGCTATGGAGATTCCACAATACTCTCTTTGGGGAAGGGTCATTAGGAGTAGGGATGGAACTGATCAAAATGGATGGGATTCGAATGTGGCTTCTAGAAGTTCTTTTAGAAGTCCCCAGAAGTTTATAGATTATATCCCAAAGAATTAAGAAATGGATGGGACTATAATGCGGTTTTAGAGGTTTTTTTAGAAGTTGCTCGAAGTTTCTATCCCAAGCAATAATCAAATTTTCTCGTTTCACAGAATGGGATATAGGAATGGGAAACTCTGTTTTCTTTTGGGAAGATATCTGGGGAGGTTCAACAAATTTTGCTTTTTTGTTTACGAGATTATTCTATGACTTCTTCCAAACACACTTCCATTTTTTCTGTTCATTCAAATTCATTTGATTTTGAGTTTAATTTCAGGTGTGAATGATCGTGAAACATAGGATTTGATTTCATTGCTGAATATTTTAGAAAATTTCTCTTAGAAATTCTATTCCAGATAAAAAGGGTTTGGTCTTGTGATAATTCTGTAGTTTTCTCTTGTAAATCTTTTATTCATGCTTTGACTGATTTATAGGATCTCTCTTTTTTTTGAGCCTTTTAAATTTATTTGGAAATCAGCTACTTTTAACAGAATCAAAGTTTTTGCTTGGCTAGTTTATTATAGAAAGATTAATACTTGTGAATTGGTGCAAAGGAAAAGTCCTCTCTTGCTCTTTCACACTCTTGGAGCGTGATGTGTATGAAAGGTTGTGAAATATTGGACCATTTGTTTTTGCATTGTAATGTGGCTATATCACTTTGGGCTAAATTGCTGATACAGCTGATTTTGCTTGGGTGTTACCTGAATGGGCTGGGGCATTAATGATTGAGAAGCCTATTGGCTTTGGGAATAGCAAGATGGCCGCTGTAATGTGGAATTGTGTGGTGGTGGCAATCGTCTGGGTTATATATGGCTGGAAAGAAATAATCATATCTTTGAAGATAAAGAGATGGATTTGCTATCATTGTGGGAGAAAATTAAGTTTCTAGCTTCTCTTTGGGCAACGGTGGCTAAGGATTTTCCTCTTTAATTTCTTTGAAGTTGGAACACACTGTTTACCCGTGGTTAGATTTCTGTTTGTTATTTCATATCTTGCTTTATGTTTTATTATATATTTTATTTTGTTTATTTATTTTTGGAGGATGCCTTATCCTCTTTTGTTTTTTTTTTCATTTGCTATTTTTTTTATCATCAATAAAAAGTTTTGTTTCTTATTTAAAAAAAAAAAAAAAACTGCCCTCTGTAGATGGCAATTTGTGACTTCAGTTTTGTTGGATCTATAGCTGTAAGCTCAATTTTCTGTTGAACATTTCATCAGATGGTTTTTTTGGTCATAGAGTGCTCCATGAGCATAATAATAGAATTATGCTAAATAATGTTTGACATTCATCCTTAAGCAAAAAAATAAAGTCATTTCACATTGCAATAATCTGAGTAGAAAGTAAAACGCTAGGGGATAAAAGTAGGAAAAAAAAAAAAAAAAAACTCAGATTTATTTCACTTCAACGTCCTTCAAAAACTGCCTCTTGATTTTGTTCAGGGTAGCTACCACGAATTTCATGTTTGTCCTCTCTTCTGGTGATGTGGCAGCACAAGCCAGTGCCAACTCCATTACAGAGGATAGACAGCCCTTTTCAATGGCATAGTGTTCATTTTCTGTCTTCAACATATTGGAATCTATGACTTCAGTTATTGCATGAGGAATTGACTTTTCAATCCATTGTTTTATATTCATTTCTCCACTGAATATTCCATCAGTTGGCTTTTTCCTTGTGAAGGTCTCCATAAGCATAATGCCGTAACTATAAACATCCCCTCTTCTAGAAACCATACCTTTAAGTCCATACTCTGCATAAAATTTTATAATTCCTTAATAAAAAAGTATATATATGCTTGGGTTGGGTTAAACATGGTAATTGCAATTAAGATCTCTACCTATAGTAATTCATTTAGTTTTGCTTTGAAAGTATGTCTACCTAAAGGCTTAGATAGATAAATTTATGTAGATTTAATAATGATAATAGAAACTGCACCTGGAGCCATATACCCAATTGTTGCCAGCGTCATCGTTTGGGCCACAGAATTTCCTCCACTTAAGATTCTTGCAATGCCAAAGTCAGCAACGTGTGCAACCATGTCTTCATCTAGTAAAACATTGCTAGGCTTCAAATCGCAATGTATAATGGGTGTTGAATAGCTATGGTGAAGGTATTCTAATGCCAATGCAACGTCTATCATTATGTTCAATCTTTGTAGGATATTCAGGCAAAGCTCATTCGAATATAACCACTTCTCAAGACTTCCTAGAGGCATGTACTCTAGCACCAATGCTTTGAAATCAAGATTACTGCAACTAGTTATGATCTTAACAAGATTCCGATGACGAATATTACACAGTACTTGACATTCAACATCAAAACTCTTAAATGCCTCTTCTTGCTGTAAATTAAAAACCTTTACTGCAACATTTCTTCCATCTGAAAGTGTTCCTTTGTATACTGAACCAAAACTGCCAGTTCCTATTAAGTTGCTTTCGTTGAATCCACTTGTTGCTCTTAAAAGCTCGTAGTATGACACTCTTGGTGTTGCTTGAAGTGACAACATAGTCGTCGATTCTAGTCTTGCATTCCTTTTTCTTCGTAGTATCAACATAGCCACCACAGCAATTATTAGTATTGTTGCCAGGGTGCTAGGTAGAATATATCTCAATACTAATTCATTAGCTGTTCCCGTTGCATTTTTGCATGGTGGAACTTTCAGTCTTGGTGCACCACAAAGTGCCGCATTTGACATAAATGACTCAGAAGAAAAGTTTGCTAGAACTCCTCCTGTTGGAATCTCTCCTTGTAGCTTGTTGAAAGACAAATTGAGATATTTTAGGTGCAAAAGTTTCTCTAAAGACTTTGGAATCACACCAGATAGATAGTTTCTGGATAAATCCAACCATTCCATGCTGAATGAGTTGCCAAATGAAGCAGGAATTGAGCCTACCAAATTATTGTTTGCCAAAGACAGGTGAACTAAATCTTGGAGCCCTCCAATACTGCTTGGAATATTCCCCAATAATCGATTGTTTGTTAAATCTATATCTGTCACAACCTTCAAGTTTTTGATATCCTCTGGGAGAGAACCAGTGAGATAATTAGATGATAAGTCTAGATGCAAGATATATGCAAGGTCCCACAGGGTGGAAGGTATTGTGGAAGTTAACTTATTGGATCCTGCTGATAGACTTCTTAGAGACATTGAAAGATTACCCAAGCACATAGGGATTGATCCTTGGAGGTTATTGTTACTTAAAAACAACTCCGCCAAGCTATGTAGATGGCAAAGCTCAAGTGGTATGGATTGGTTCAACAAGTTCTGACTAAGATGCAAACGTTGGAGCTTTTGTAATCTTCCCATTGAATTTGGAATTGGTCCACTCAGTCTATTGTACGAAAAGTTTAGATCTACCAAGCTACTTAAGTTGGCAATATCATGTGGAATGTTACCCCTTAACTCGCTGTCACTTAAGTCCAAAACTTGAAGAGAGGAAGAGAGGTTCCCCATCGAAGTGGGAAGAGTGGCATTTAAAGGATTACTTGAAAGATAGAACACTACCAGATTTTCGAAATTAGTTGAGAGTATATTCACACCTGAGTTAGTACTCTCAATGCTCAAATAGTTGCCTCCTAAACTAATCCATTGAAGATTTCTTAACGAACCTAGGGTGTTAGGAATAAAGCCAGAGAAGAAGTTAGATGGCATGTCTAATTTGGTAAGCATGGAAGCATTAGATATGGATTCTGGTATCACTCCAGTAAGGTAGTTGCTTGATGCATAAAGCCCCTGCAGATTTGGAACCCCCAGTCCTGTGCTTGCTGGGAGATCTCCTGAAAGCTGATTGAAAGCAAATGACATGCTTATCATAGTGGAGATGTTAAAGATAGTGGGTGGGATGGGGCCATTGAGGTTGTTTTCTGGAAGCAACAAAGACTCTAGGTTGTGAAGATTACCAATCTCATGTGGTATAGTGCCTGCAATGAATGATACCACAAATGACAATGTAGTATTCATCAAGATAAACCAAAGGGACCACAGGCCTTTTTTCTTTTCTTCTCTTTTTTTTTTTTTTTTTGTCATCATCTCTGTAATGAAATAAGTCTCTGATGCGCATTTATTTAGTATATAACTTGTTAGGAGTGACTTTAATTATTACATAAAGAATTATTGAACATCATTAATGACTTTTAACATGAAACTTTTAGCCAAATAGACAGTCATAGTAAATTAACAGATTCGATGCACGTGATATGGAAATAATCCTAACATTTAAGATGAAAAGGAAAAGAAATATTACATTGTCTTTCTTTCCGACTCTTTCTAACGAACGGTAAGAGGCAAATTTCTACTAAGTAAACCAAAGATATACTAGATGCAAAATGTAATTTACGCTTTTAGCCCATATATACAAAGAATCAGTATAGAGCTGGGAGAGTAACATTATTAAAGAAATTGACTTCATACCTGTCAGATTGTTGAAGCCAAGATAAATGTAGGTTATCCACGTCAAGTTTCCTATACTACGAGGTATGCTTCCACTTAAATTGTTAAACCCCAAAGATAATGAAATCAGTTCTCGACACTGCCACAATTTGGATGGAATTGGACCACTGAGCTGATTGTTGGTCAAATATAGTCCTTGAATGACAGGAAGATTTTGACATATATTATCAGGTAGGCTACCATGTAGTTGATTACCTATGAGGGCCAAGGTAATCAAAGAAGACATGTTGAGTACAAATAATGGAATTGGCCCTGTAAGGGCATTGTTTTGTAGACTTAATCCTTCCAGTTGTAGGTTACCAATTTCCTGTGGAATTTCTGCCAAAAATAAAATAATATTAGAGTTATTTTGATATCTCTGTTTTTATATTTTTGTGGCACATTTTGGCACTGTTAATTTTGGAGAAGTTTGTGGTAGGATGCGTATTGAAAAAATTTACTAGTAATGAATTTTCGTAAACAACCTATTTGATTCTGAATTTGATGTAGTTTTGATGTTTATCAAACTATGATACCAACAATTATCTTCCTACTATACTGCAGACTACCCTTTAATTTTGATTTTTAATTATTGCAATTTTTTGTGTGTTTTCCACTCTCATTCTAACCATAAGAAATCATGAGGTTATTTCTAAATTTACTCAAAACTAATATATGAGTAACACTTTTCAAGTACTTTAAACAGTAAATAACACTAGAGGTCCAAGTGCACTTCCAAATTTGTAATAATCAAACATAGTACGCCTAATATTGTTTAAGTGGATAAATTACTACCTTCAAAATTGTTGTAATCAAGCCATAATTGCTTCAATGTTGTCGAGTTCCCTATTGCTTTTGGTAGGCCTGCGAGATAGTTGTTACCAGAAAAAGGTAAAAGGGAAACAACCGAAAAAGAAATTACTACTAACATAAAAATTGGAACATAACATGCAATACTTGTGATTTTCGTAGGACTTGGTATGATTTTGCTGCTTTTCTTTTTCAAATACATAATGTATAGTGAAAATCTTTTCAAAATATTTCTTAAAGTTCTCGATCATATATATACATATTAACATAAAACAAGAGCATAATTGTTTTTTCCCCGTTACATGAGACGAGTACAATAGACTATATCCTTGGTGGCCCTAAAAATCTAAAGACTAGAAAACAACATAAAGTTTTGGGTATACTTTCTGTCAGTAAGTACCTTTTTTTTGTGTTTTTTGGAGGAAATTTAGTACGCATTCGGCACTTCTAAAAGATAGGTTTAGGAAACATATAAATAAATAAGATAAGCAAAAATAAATTAACATAGTACCACACACGTTCAGATGATCATTTAATTATACCTAATTGCTAAATCGCATCGAGCTCATTTAATCTAAATTCAATGAAAATGTTTTTGTGTAAATTAAAAAAAAAACGAGTATTAAATATTACTAATAAAAGGAAACATTTCTTTTAGTCTGAAACATATTTTATGAAGTACATACGTGAAGTACATATCTTTTTAGTCTGAAACACCATGATACAAAAATATTGTGAAGTACAAAAAAAAAAAAGTGTTCTTAACATTTTCTTTTATATATTTCTTAACGGACATTTAATATAAAATTCGAATTATATTTTACAAATTTAAAACTAATATTTTTTTAAAAAAATAATTATTTTTTCAAAGAATTTGCTGGAAGGTTGCAACCTTGTCTCTTTCAAATATTTTTCACAAACTTGCATGTAGAAAAATAAGGAATATGGTCGGTTATATATCTCCTGAAAAAATTTCAAAATTTCGTAGCTTACCCGAAAGATGGTTACTACTGAGGTAAATCATCACTAGAGAAGACATGTTGAATATAGTGCTTGGTATAGATCCAGAGAACCGATTATCATTCAAAAGTAAGTATTCAAGTTTCGGTAAGGACCCCAACCATGCCGGAATCTCCCCGATTAAGTTGTTGTATCCGAAGTCGATCAACTTAAGTCGGCGGAGACGGGATAATTCAACTGGCAAGGCGCCGTGAAAACTGTTGTTACTGAGACGTAAGGTAACAAGGAAAGAAATGTTTCCAAGATGTGGAGGCACGGTGCCGATCAATCCCATTTTCGAAAGATTTATGACTGTGACTCTATGGTGCCGAGCTCCACAAGTGATTCCATACCACTTGCAAACAGGAGTAGTGGTAGTATTAGACCAACTTGTTGCCAAGACGTTTCCGGGGTCATCTTCGATGAAGGTTTTGAGGGCAAGAAGTGCAGATTTGTCTCTGGAAATATTGGTTTCTATGGAATAGCAGCACTCCGCCATCAGTAACAAGGCGAATAAGCTAGGTAATAGGAGAAAACGAGTTCTTTCCATTGATGATATGACTGGAATAGGAAAATATATGGCTCACACTAAGAAAGCACCAAGAAGAACAACACTAATGGAGATTTACTTTAGTGCTTCTTTCTTCTTCTAGGACCCACGCAGCAAGAAAAAAGAACCAAGCACTGATGTGTTGTATGTTGACATTTGCTACAATACACAATTAAGGCAACAACGTTTTGGAGTAAATAAAACGAAAGGGAAGAAAAAAGACTAGGAAAAGCGCTGATCGAAAAAAGAAGAAATCCTCACATGATAGTTGACTGAATTAGTCAATTACATCAGTATCCGCGAAGTTTCACAGGATTTAGACGTGTTTCACTTATTTCTGTGGAAAATTGAAATATCTCAAAACTTGATACAAACTTCCTCTTTATTTTGCTTATTTATCTTAATCCATGAATCTTTTGGTTCCAAACAAGAAACATAAAATAAATAAAAAAATTGTTTGGTGTGTCTATTACCCTCTCCCTCTACTATTTCTTTTTTGAAAGGATCTATCTCTCTATATTATTTCTAAAATCCCCTTTGTTTAAATATAATGTTTAAAGGAGCTATATAAACACTCCACTCTCATATTAAGACACGCTATTAGTTAAAGAAATGACAAAAAAGGCGACTTTTATAAACTCAGTGAAATGATACATTTTCAGCCCATCGTTTATCCTCCATCTATACCTTGAAACCAAGAAACCGTTACATGTTGCTTAAGTCTCTTTTATAAGTCTATTTATCTACTCAAACATTTTGTATATTCTTATCAAAATAATAAAATTGATTAATGTTTTTGAAAAGATTGATCCTCCATTTTCTCATAATTTTTATTTGCGTACAAGTAATTTTTAGCACCCAAACTTTAGACCGAATCACATTTTGGTTCATGATTTTTAAAATTGCTTATTTAAGATACTTAATTTAAATAAGTTTCTAAATTTGTTCATTATGTCTCTCTTCGGTTATAAATAGATGGTAAAAGTCCTTTCTTGGTCTCTAAATTATTAGAAAATCCTATTTTAGCCCTCCAAATTTCAAAACGTCCATATCTTAGTACCTAGTCTATCAAAGTGTCTTATGTTCATTTCTATACTCATAATATTGTTTTAAAAAAAGCATGTATCAATCACGTGAGGTTTTTAATAAAGATATCTTCAATAGTTTGTGAGGAAAAAGAAATATAGTAAAAGCTTTTTATTTTATTTATAAATAAAAATAGATTTTATTTTGGTACAAAATTAGTGATGGTTTTATGGTCATGATTTAGTTTTGAAATCTTTTTTTTTTTTTAATCTTCTTTAAACTTATTATACTAGATGATTGCTATACTAAGTTCAAATATAATTAGGTTGTACTACTCTTTTAGGTTTTGGCACCAAAATCCAGAGTTATCTTATATATTTTTTAAAACGAAAAAATAAATTAATTTAAATATTAAAAAGCATTGCATTATAATTATATTTGAAGTATTCGATTATGAGTGTGAAAAAAACCAAAATTACTTCGCAACTAAATCATTACTAAAGGGGATCACTAAGTTTTGTACCAAAATAAACTTTGATTTATATATATATATATTAAAATTAAATAAAAATTTCCTGCTACTGATTAATGTATTACAAAACACTTTAAATATTGTTTTATTGGTGATATTTGTTAAACTATATGGTTTAATTTTTTTAACCATAATATTTTATTTTATAAATGTTATTTTTTGAAATTATTTCATATTTAGTATGTTTTCAAGATAAATACAGGGGAAAAGGATACTTACGCCTAACTTTTAAATAATAATTCGAAATTTACGACATCCTCAATTCAATTCTTTTTCCTAATGACCTTAAATGACATTTTTTTAAAAAATTATTTACGGCCTGAAAAGTGTGGTGATCTTTAAGAAAATAAATGATCATTACTTGCAATATACATATAAATGAGTGCCTGTATTATAAAGTAACATTGGTTGACATATTCCCCTTTGTTCAAATCCCACATTCGCCTCTTTTAAGTCCTTAAGATCCTCCTTTTTTTTTTTTTTTTTTCCCCTTCTTACATTTTTCATTTTTCATTTATTTACTTCTGTTTTTTTTTTCTATGTCTCATTTATTTCTACTCCTCTTTCTTAATTTTTTTCCCTTTTATTTTCTTAAAAAAATAAATAAATGAACAAAAGACATTCTTTTTTCTTTTCACTTTTTTAATAATACATTAACTTTTTTTTCCCCTCTTAAGATATATTTATTACTTTGTTTTTTTCTCCAATCTTTGGGAAATAAGAAAAATATGTGTAAATTTGTTTTTTTTTCCCCTATTTTTTCGCAAACCTTTCTAAATTTATTCTATTTCATTATTACATTATTTGCAGGAAGCTATTTTAGTTTTTTTTTTTTTAACAGAATACCCTATACGTAAAAATATCACAAGAAACTATAAACATTTCTTGGAAACCAAAAATTAGTTTGGTTTTCTTTTAGCAAATTACTCTGTATGTAAATAAATCATAAGAAACCATAAAAGTTTTTTGGAAACTAATTTAGTTTTCTCTTAGCAAAATGCCTTAAACTACAAATATTTTCTAGAAACTAGTTTAGTTTCCTTATAGTAGAATACCTTGTATGTTGTATATAAGTAAATCATAAGAAACTACAAATGTTTCCTGAACTTGTTTTTTTATAATAGAATATCCTTTATATAAGTAAATCATAAGTAATCAGTTTGATTTATGTATAACAGGATGTCCTGTATATAAGTAAGTTACAGAAAACCTTTATAGATTTACTGAAAATCAGTTTGATTTCCTTATAACAAAATACACTGGGTGTAAATAAATCACAGGAAACTACAAAAGTTTCATAGAAACTAGTTTGGTTTTTTTTTAGTAGAATGCTCTATACATAAGTAAATCACAAGAAACCATAAAGGTTTCTTAGAAACTAGTTTTATTTTTCTTTTAGCAGAATGCCTTGTATATAAGTAGATTACAGGAAACCGTAAAGGTTTTCTAAAAACTAGTTTGGTTTCCTTTTAGTAAAATACTTTGTACATAAATAAGTCACAGAAAATTACAAAAGTTTTTTTGAAATCAATTTGGTTTCCTTTTAGCGGAATGCCCTATATGTAAGTAAATCATTGAAAATCACAAAAAAATTTTGGAAACCACTTTAGTTTCCTTTTAGCAGAATACTCTATATGAAAGCATATAACAGGAAATTACAAAAGTTTATGAGAAACTAGTTTGGTTCTCTTTACGTAGAATACTTTGTATGTAAATACATCATAAAAAATCATAAATATTTCTTGGGAACCAATTTTGTTTTCTTATAACAAAATGTCTTGTATATAAATAAATCATAGGAAACCACAAAAATTTTCTTTAATTTTTATTTACACTGAGAGAGCCCAAGCTATCTACTAGAATAATGAAATGACACTAATTAATAAGAGCACTTTCTATTATATTTAAGCCCCATTCTATTTAATAGGATTTCCTTCGTCAATTTATTGCACTTTGTCATTTTTTTTTTCCACCCCAATTCGAATGGACAATGCCTTCAGTAAAATTCAAGGGTTTGCACCTGTGCTTATCTCAATGAACCATTAAATTAACCGTATACCCAATCTGCACATACTCATTGACTATGACATTTCTGTGACATAAACATTCTTCTTAAGTATTTCCTCGAACATTTATTGTGCATCCTCCGTCAATACAAATTTTAAATAAGTACTAGCCAAAGAACAACCAAAAATCTAGTTTTAACCCAAGTTTAAATGATAACTTTTTATTCTTCCTCAACCTCATATTAAAATACCACTATGGCTCCGTCTCCAGCACCGAATTTTATTTTAAATTGACTATTGATCGAAAATTGATTGCTTTAATTCTGTCTAAAGCCATAGCCCATAAATTGAACTAAACTCAAAGATGTTTAATAGCGAAGAGAGAAAGAATCAAAGCACTAGCTAATGATCTGAACTAAACTAAAAAATGCTTCGTGGTAGAGAGAGAGAGAGAGAGGATAGACGCAAAAATTAGAAAATAAAAAAAATGGTGAACTACAGAAAGAAATACCCTCAAATTTAAATATTCTATAAATTCTGAAATTAGGATTCTGCAAAATAATATCATAAGATTAATAATTTCTGAAAATTAATACCCTAGACTAACTTTTTGACCAATTTTAATAACCAAAAAATAATAATATTATCCATTAAAATGAGACCAACAGAAAGTTCAGAAACCAACAGAATAATTAATCCTAATATCGATGCCAATATATTTATACTAATATATAAAAAAAATATTTTTGTTAGCTATGAAATGTATGCATCTTAATTTTCACTTTGATAGGTGCATATTTGAGCTATTATTTAATATATTTCTCTACATTTACTTTGGTTGTTTTTTTGTAATTCTTAGGTTTTAATTTTATTTTTATGTTTTTAGGTATTTTGGAGGAGAATGATCGAATCAGAGCTAAAATCGGGTGAAATAGAACTTAATTAAAAAAAAAGTTGAAAAACTAGAGCTTCAAAAGCCAGGGCTCGAGTCCAGCAAAAATTTGTACTTCCATATGGTGCCAGAGAAGTAATTATTGTTTTCAGCACTTGGGACGAATTTTGGGATTGGAAAACTACTCGAGGCCGACTCTAAGCCCTCCTATACTATAAAAAGATCTCTCTCACTCAGAAATAATAATTCCTAGACACTCACAAATACTTAGAGGGTAGAAAGAGAGAGAGACAGAATCAAAAGGAAAATAAGAGCTTGGAGACTGTTTTCACCGTTTCTTCATCTTTTCTCCTTCGTTTTTCTTTTGTTTGTTTATTCTAGCATGATGTTTTTATTGTTCATCCTTGTATACATGCTAAACTAGGTTTCTATTAGGTTAAGAGTGATTTCAAAGTCCTAAACTTGAATATTTTATGAATTTCTTAGATTTTATATAAAATATTATTGAATATTTATTCAAAATTGCTATGTTCTTCTATGATTATTGGTTCATAATTACTATTTTGATTTGTATGGGATGCGGAAGTAGATGAATATGATAGGATTCTATTACTAAGTTATATTGCTTGATCCATAATTGTCTGTTAAAAAATTACATGTTCACCATAAAAAATTATATTGGATTAATCTCAAGGTATTATTTTGCAGAGTCTAAATTTCAAGATTTAAATTTCAGAACACCTAGACCTCATAGTATTTTTTTTTTTTTTTTGCAGTTTACCTTTCAAGAAATTACAAAATCATATGTTTTGTAGAGAGGAAATAAAAAAGGTAGAAGGAAAAAAAAAAGGAGAGAAACTGTATAGGATGAAAAGTAAAATATTTTTCCATTGTAGTTTGGTATATAAAAAGAAAGAAAAACTAGTCTATTTTAAAAAGATTGAGTTGTTTGGTAAGAGTAAAAAGAGAAGAGAAAGTAGTAGGGAAAAAAAATAACAGGGCTTAACAAATATTTACCCCCACTCCCAAAAAAAAATAGAGAGAAAAGTGGTAAACAAAGTAATTTATTAATGTGTGAAAGTGATTTTACTAAAATAATTTTGTACACTAATTTAAGATTTTTAATAAATAGAATAAACATGTCATTTTAAAATAAATTAGTTTTCTTTCATTCTCACGTACCAATTAACAATAAAGAAAAGACATTTTTCTTTCTATTCTATATATTCTCTCTCTTCTCTCTCCTAATTTTTTCTTTCCTCCTATTTTCTTTAATCTTTACCTAACAAAGCCATAGGTAGAAATGCAAAGAATCCCCGTTCACCACTCATGAATAAGCACAATGCATGATCAATTAACATAAAGGTAAACAAAATGCTCAATTAACATAGTGTGATACTATGTGACTTACAAAAAATGGAGGACCAATAACGGATACGTGCTATATATATTATGGCTAAGGAGGATAAAATACTCATTTGAGAAAATAAAATCCTCCTCATGGAGGGCCGAAAGTACCTCATCGTAGAGAGACCAAATAACTTTATCATAGAGGAACTCTTGTATATAGCGAAACATGAAGAAACAAATAAATGAACAAAAAGGGATGTTCTCATTTTTTCTAGAATAGTTGAGATTATTGTTATAACTATTATTTCTTTGCTTAAAATTATGAACCAAAACAAAGAAAAGAAAAAAAAAAACCTTCTTTTAAAGAACATACGATCTTCTTCTGTTCTATATTTCTCTTGGCAAAGTTTTAACAATGAAAAAGAAAAAAACAATTTTAACAATAAAAAAGAAAAAACAAACCTTTTTTGAAAGAACCTGCGATCTTATTCTGTTATATATTTCTCTCTATTCGTCTTGGCAAAGTTATAATTTTTCAATGAGCGAAAATTTTAGTTGTTTTTTGGCAAATTAGCATCTGCATTTTGAATTTGGACTATATATAACATACACTAATTTATGCTAATGGGTCTCCAATTTTCTATATTTACATGCACTCTTTGGTTTGGTAATTTTTTTTTGGGTTAATTATATTAATAGTCCTTGAATCGTACAAATTGTACAATTTTAGCCTCTGAATTTTTCACTTATATAATAATAGTCTCTGAATTATGTAATTAGGGTTATTGCAACATGAAATTTTTGTCACAAATTAGTGAATATTAAAAGAAATAAGTATTGTAAAGCTAAGGACAAAATATTGATATTAGATAAAATATTGATATTAGTATAAATTTCAGAAAAAATATGAAAATTATATATAAAATAGAGAATATAGAAAATGAAATTTAGTATAATTTAAAACCATAAAAATTACTATATTTCTTAAAAATGCATGAGTGTATTAGGTACATGAATTGTGAGCATACGATTAAAATGAAATAAATAAATATGATTAGTAGAGTTAAAGCATGAAAAATTTTAAAAATATTTATAATTAAAAAATACTTTGAATATATTTATATATTGTGTTTAAAATATGTAAAAGGTTGTTATACTCTTAAAAATAATCCAAAAAATAGAAATATTTTATTAACTTCTGGTTTTTCTTTGAATTCTGAATTTTCCTAGAAATTTCTACAAAATTTTTCTTAAATTTCTCGAAATTCGTGAAAAATTACACAATAGAGCTTATAAAGTCGATATTTTTATATATGTTTCTCCGATATTTTCACGAAGTTTTTCTAAAAATTGTTTTTTTACCCATAAAAGATGTTTTGGTACTCCCAAGTTTTTTCCCTAAATTTCTGCCAGTTTTGGCAAAATATTTGTCTTTATATAAAAAGCACATAATCTGGTGATTACAAGGAAGAATGGAATTTCCAATTTTCAAGTTATACAACCGACTATTAATGTTTATGTAATTATTATAATAATAATAATTTTTTTCACAAATTATTAAATATTAATAAAAATGAATCATGTGTAAAACATATAATTTATTAATTATGATTAAGAATGAAATTTTATTCGTAGAAATAAATAATGCATAATTATAAATATAAGTAAATTATATGCAATTCGCTAATTAGGATTGAGAACGATATTCTTACTCGTAAAAGTGAGTAACGTGCAATTATAAACAAATAATGCATAAATAATTAGAAATTTTGTCAATGATCATTTGTAGTAAAAAACTAATAATTTGTCACCAAGAGGCCATTGATAAAATAAATATATATAATTTAAGGGTTCGAAAATTTAGAACCAGACTGATAGTATAAAGCAGGGTTGATTATTATAATTAACCCATTTTTTTATTCGACAATAGATGTGCTACATACATATGTTTTAACTGATAATAACATGTTCACGGTTCACACTCAGCCAGTGAGCTTTTTCTCTTCTAAAAGCTCACTCCCATATTTTGTGGGATTCAGTGGAGAGCTCAGTTCAGCCATAGGCATGGATCGTCTCGATGGGTCTGCACGTCTGATGATAGTCTCTGATCTTGATTCCACCATGGTACGTTCATTCATTCATTCCCCTTTCTTCTTTCTTCTTGTTGATAACTCAATTCAATGGCTCTCTGCGATTTACAGGTCGACCATGACGACCCTCAGAACCTCTCTCTTCTCCGTTTCAATGCTCTATGGGAAGCCTATTACCGCCATGACTCTCTTCTTGTCTTCTCAACCGGAAGATCTCCCACTTCCTACAAACTATTAAGGACCGAGAAACCCTTGTTAACCCCTGACGTCGCTGTTATGTCTGTAGGAACTGAGATCGCCTATAGCGATGCTATGGTCCCCGATTATGGCTGGGAACAATATCTCAATCGGAGGTGGGACAGAGACATTGTCCTTGAAGAAACCTCTAAGTTTCCTCAGCTTGTTCCTCAGGTCAGCTTCTGTCTTTCTTTCTCTCTTTCTTTGAATTTCAGATAAGAACACAAAATCTTTACTCTCACATATTCGGGTTATATAAGCGAAATAGGTTGCGAGACGTTTATGCCGAGCATTTTGAACTATAGAGAATGATGATTAATGCCGATTTTAACCGCATCGATATGTTTAAATCCAAATCCTCTGTCCAACTTTGGCACCCCAATTCGTTTCCAACCAATGAATCATGATAAAATTGTAAATTAAAGGGATAAAGTTTAAAATCTGATAAGATAGTTTCGGATTTTTAAATGATGTAATATCGATTCATCGTTTGGATGTTGATTACTATATCAAAGTTGGACAGAGGATTTGAGTTGGTATGTATAAAGCCGTAGATGTTTGATTGATTTATTCAGTTAGTTTTTTGCATAGTTGCTCTGCCAATTTTCTTTTTTGGATAGAGGATAAGTGACAAAACCCATGTCTTACATCGTTGGATTGGAAAAAGTGTAATCGACAGAAATCAAGTTAACATTTGCTTGATACCTGTTGTAGCAAAAGAAAAGGCTGCTTTGAATAGCAAAAGAAAAGGCTGCTTTGAATTCACACATTCGGAAATTCCAGCAAGTTTTGGTAGTAAAATATTTACACAACGTGAACTTATGTGTTTGTTTATGGAACTATTGTAGTCAGAGATTGACCAACGACCTCACAAGGTCAGCTTTTATGTAGAGAAGGTTGAAGCGCTCAAGATAATCGATGTTCTATCTGAACGTTTGGAGAAACGAGGGGTAAGATTCAGTTTGTTTCTTACTTTGCTTAATTTCTAGTGGTATATCTCTGATCTTGATTAATATTACGCTTAGTTAGATGTGAAGATAATTTATAGCAGTGGGAATGCTTTGGACGTTTTACCACGAGGTGCTGGCAAAGGACAGGCCCTTTCATATCTGCTGAAGAAATTTGAATTTGATGGAAAGCTGCCCGTCAACACTCTTGTTTGTGGTGACTCTGGGAATGATGCTGAACTGTTCAGTATTCCTGCGGTCTACGGTGTGATGGTTTGTAGACTCACAGCCTCATGTTTCCTTAGTTCACTATTTATTGATTTATTCATTTGTTTTGCAGAGGGGAGTCTTGTAATTCCAAAATTGAATTCTTGTGATTTAAGGCTAACTCAATCCTGGAACATGCAGGTCAGTAATGCACAGGAAGAATTGTTGCAGTGGCATTCAGAAAATATGAAAAATAATCCTAATATAATCCATGCAACTGAGAGATGTGCAGCTGGGATCATACAGGCAATTGGTAGTTTTTGTCTAGGTCCAAATGTTTCTCCGAGGGATATTAGGGACTTTCAAAAGTGCAAAGTAGGAATTGTCAACCCTGGTTACGAAGTAGTGAAGTTCTATTTGTTTTATGAGAGATGGCGGCGTGCAGAAATTCTGAAGTCTGAGCGGCATATGCAGAATTTAAAATCAGTTTTTGTAAGTTGTACCTTTTTTTTTTTCTCTTCAAAAGAAACCCAAAAGGAAAAAAAAAGGCTTTTGAATCATGTGCCTGTGGAACTCTTTCACGCATTGTATAAAAAACAATTTTCTAGCCTATCAAGACTCATTCAGAATTTTTCAGTCGTCCAGAATTTTATGTTTTCTGTATTCAAGCATAAAGAAAACTACTTACTGGTGGCTTTAAAGAATATTGTTCCTTTGTGCACTTGGTTGGGTTCTGAGATAAATGATACCAGTAAACTGTTTGTGAGTTTTTTTTTTTCCCTGAAATATTTACTTTGATAAGATAGCTTTTGTAATCCATACTGCAAACTTGAGGTAGACAACGAAATATTGTCCAGCATTCTCTCATGTCCCTCTTTCTTTCCTTTTCTTCTATTCCTTTTTAATTAATTGATTGTAATTCTAGCGATGAGCTTCTCTATGCTATTTTATTTTCAGTAGATAGCTTTTATCATTCCTAGAATTCATGAGTAAGTCATATGAATAATCAATTTCCTAATAAAACATGAAAGTTTTCAGCATTTCTCCTCATCCAATAGTGTTGTGAATTGGATTTTTAACAGAGTTTTCTACATTGTAATTTTTTATGGTGAACATGTTTGTGCTACCTTCAACTCTATTATAGTAAGATATTATAATTGGTTGCTTCTGGTATTTCTTTCTTGTCAGTATTCCTCTGGTACTTTTGTCCATCCTTCGGGAACTGAGCTGCCTATTGAACAGTGCCTAGATGCAATTGGAAGATTGCATGGGGACAGGGAGGGAAAACAGTTTCAGTTATGGGTAGATCGAGTATCCTCAGCACAGATTGGCTCAGATACATGGCTGGTGAAGTGCTATAAATGGGAGACTTTTGGTGAGATTTTCATTTTGGCTTGGTATTTCCTCGTTTCTATGAGATAAATGGACCTGTGATGTTGTTAGGTACTAAGGTTGAGGATACAATTAATATGTTACTATTAGCTAGGAGAAAATCAGAAAACCAGTTGACCAAAACTGCTATCTCTCTCTCTCTCTCTATATATATATATATATATATATATATATATGTGTGTGTGTGTACATATATGAGATATATATCTACCACTCAAAGAATAAACCGGTAGCTTAAAGAGTTATCTATCTATCTCCACTTGATAAATATACGATGGTAGCTAAAGAATTATACTCTCTGTGAGCGGTATGGCTTTCAAGAAGAAGAGAAAGCTTGAAGAGATATAGGCAATGTTAGATCTTAAGTGGCAATATTATAGCCTCATAATGAAAGTATAAGTAGCATCATAATGATTGTATGGCTTCAATTTTGTTCCTAAAAAAAATGTTTTTGGACCCTTCTCCGTTTTATAAGGGTTAAATGTTTCTTTTAAGAACTGTTGTTATTCAGAAAATGGTTAAATGGTGCATTAGTTTTGTTTTAAGTCTGGAAATGATTGATTACACGCTATTTGTTCATTATTTTGGTACATCTTACTACATTTTAAGTTGTTTGTTATGCTATTCATTTACACTTTTAGGTTGATAGGGAAGAGAAAGAAAATGTAGAGGGAGGAAGATGGAAAATTTTAGTAAAATGAGGTGATCACATTAATTTTTGGTATTAAGTTATTCGGATATTTGCAGGACTTGGTATGTTTCCTGGTACAATTTATATTCCGATGAGTTTCCATAAAGAAAAAGATATTCCTTTTTTAATTGTTTTGAATATTATTCCCTTTATAAGTTCACTGTTCACAGTGATAGAACATAAGCTTGTAGTGGAATTTCTGGTGTCAAATGAAGCAGTGAAATGCATTGTAGCATTATTAATTTCATTGTAGTGTGATAACTGATCTCTTTCTTGTCAATAACCACAGGAATTTTGATACTTCTTGAATAGTTAGGGTACTAGGTTAAATTTTTTTTGACGTTCCCCTACTAGTACGATGGCTGCTGTTATTATTGTTTTTTTAGACTTGAAATAAATCTGAAGCTTCATTTAATTTTTGATATTGTTTGAAGTTTGAACTTGCCACTTTTTCGTAGGGGAGGAGCATTACTGTTGTCTGACAACTATCTTAATGAGTTCAAAGGTATAACTACAATGTTGAATTAATCTCAGTCCTATGAAATAGCATTTCCTTGCTGGGCTACTACTTGAATGTTTTGTTGCGCTACTTTAGTAACTATTTTAGTCACCTTTGCTTGCATGGCTTGGCAGGCTGAGTTACCAAATGAGTTCATTTGGTTACACATGCATCAGACATGGTTGGATGGCCGTGGCGTAAAACCACCAGAGACCTGGTTATTCTGAGCTCCTAACAAGGTCGGCATCTAAACATATGTCTGATTAATTTTAACTCTTTTATTTACAGCAACTGCAGTGCATTCTACTTTTAATTTTGCCTTTTTCTAGTTATAAATAGATTTGCATTTATTATTTTCCCAGAAATTTTTCACCTTCAGTTGACTGTCGTATTTATTTACATTTATGATTTTACATTTTATGGGATTTCTCTGCATGTCAACTAATCATACTACACTTCCATTATCAGAAAACTTATCATACTACACATGCTTAAGAGGACATAAAGACCAAAGATTGGTTTGGATCGGCAGGTCATTTCTGGAATTTTAGTAATGTAAACAGTGTGTAGTATGTAGTAAATCTGGAAAAGTATTTATTACCATCTTGTCAAAGAGTCTATTATACCTTACCAAGATTAAACTACAACAGTTTCTGAAGATACATTGATGATCTGTAGAAGATGATGAGACTCTGTTTCTATGTTATTGTTATTTATCACCAAATTAGCAGGGAAAAAAGGAGGAAAAGAAAATGAATTATCTGAACTTGAAGAGCCATGGATAATTTTCTGATGGATTTTGCAGGACTATGTGACTTTTCAGTTATTGCATTTGGAAATGAATATTCAATTTTGATACCTCTATTTCACAACTTTTGCTAACAATTTCTGTAAAAAAAAAAAAAAAAAATTCTAAGCAGATTTTATTTTTTAATATATTTAATTTTTAGAGGAAAAGCACAAATTTAAAAAAAAAAAAAAAAAAAACCAAGAAGAAAAAGAAAAAATAAGTGATTCCAAGCAGGCCCGTAGTAGTTGTATGTTTTTAGTAAATTTGGGAAGGTATTAATAACCATGTAGTGTAACAACAGACTATTGTAGAATACAAAGATAAAAAGTGACCACAATAATTAGTTCTGAAGATACTTTGATTTTTAGGAGAAGAATGACTGCTATTTCAATCCTAGTTATTGTTAAATACTAACTAAGATAAATTTAGCAGGGCACGAAAGAGAGAGGAGGAATTTCCTTCTATTGCAGAGCCATAAAAATTCATAGCGGATAGTATAGGTTTCCATTTCATAATGGATTATAGAGGGGGGGAAATCACAGGTATACGAGGAAAAACTAGGCTCTGAGAATAATGGATAAAGTCTAACACTCGTCCTTAAGTACTTTATTAACCTACATGCTATCACTCCACATAACTATAATCTTTGGGTAGAAATTGAAAGGAAAGCGGCTAAAAGAAGGAATAAGAAACAAGTTGAAATTCACATTAATTGTCTCCATTATCATCCTTCAAAAACTTCATCTTGACTCTGTTCAGTGTGGCTACCACAATTTTCATATCTTTCCTCTCTTCTGGTGCTGTGGTTGTACAAGCTAGAGCCAATTCCAATATGGAGGATAGACAAACCATTTTAACAGCGTACTTTTCCTCTTCTGTCCTCAATAAATCTGAATCTATGACTTCGGTTATTGCATGTGGAAATGAATTTTCAATCCAATGTTTTAAATTCATTTCTGCATTGAATACTCCATCAGTTGGCCTTTTTCCTGTGAATGTCTCCATGAGCATGATACCATAACTATAAACATCCCCTCGTCTGGAAACCACACCTTCCAGTCCATACTCTGTATAAAAGACTAATTTTTAATAACGACAAGGGCATGAGATTAAGATATGTACCTACATTTTGTTGGCTCAGAAAGTATATATAAACACGTGTTTATTGATTCACATGTACATAAGCATATACTAATAGAAGCATTGCTGCATTACCAAATAACACACGAAAAAAAGGATACATTACCTGGAGCCATATATCCGATTGTTGCTAGAGTCATGGTCTGTGTCATAGAATCTCCTGCATTTAAGAGCCTAGCGATGCCAAAGTCAGCAACGTGTGCTACCATAGCTTCATCGAGTAAAACATTGCTAGGCTTCAGATCACAGTGCACAATAGGTGTTGAATAGCCATGGTGAAGATATTCTAGTGCCGAGGCAACATCTATCATTATGTTCAGCCTTTGTAGGAAATTCAAGCAAAGCTCATTTGAGTATAACCACTTCTCAAGACTTCCCAGAGGCATGTAGTCTAGTACCAAGGCCTTGAAATCAGGATTGCTACAACTAGTTATGATCTTAATAAGATTCCGATGACGAATGTTGCGCAATACTTCACACTCACCATCAAAACTCTTAAATGCTTTTTCTAGTTGCAAATTAAAAACTTTTACTGCAACATCTTTTCCACTTGAAAGTGTTCCTCTATATACAGAACCGAAACTGCCAATTCCTATCAAGTTGCTTTCATTGAATCCACTAGTTGCCCTTAAAAGTTCACAGTATGAAACTCTTCTTCGTGTTGATTGAGGAAACAATATAGTATTTGATTCGGGCCTTGACCTCCTTCTCTTATTTAATATCAAGAAAATCGAAAGAGTCACTATGAAAATTGTTGCTAAGATACCTGGCAGAATATACCTCAGCATGAATGCATGAGATTTTCTTGAAGTACTTTTGCATGGTGGAACTTGCAATCTTGGTGCGCCGCAAAGAGCATTGTTCGACGTAAATGATTGGGAAGAGAAATTTGCAAAAGGTCCTCCAGTAGGAATCTCTCCACGCAGTTTGTTAAAAGAAAGATTGAGATATTTGAGGTGCAAAATTGTCTCTAGAGGCTTTGGAATCTCACCTGATAGATTGTTCTTAGATAAATCCAACCGTTCCATGCTCAATAACTTTCCAAATGAATCAGGAATCGAGCCTTCAAAATTATTATTTGCCAATGATAGATTGACCATATCTTGGAGGCCTCCAATACTGCTTGGGATGTGGCCTGATAATTGATTACTTGACAAATCCATTTCTATCACAACATTCAACTTTTCAATATCAACTGGGATTGATCCAATGAGAGAATTAGATGACAAGCCTAGATACAAGATATATACAAGGTCCCACAGGGCGGAAGGTATTGTGGAAGTCAACTCATTGTAATCCAGTACTAGACTTCTCAGGGACATTGAAAGATTACCTAAGCACGTAGGGATTGATCCGTGGAGCTGATTATTTCTTAGGTACAATTCAGACAACCTCTTTAAATGACAAAGCTCAAGTGGTATGGACTGCTGCAACATGTTATCATGGAGACCCAAAATTTGAAGCTTTTGTAGTCTTCCAATTGACGTTGGAATCGATCCACTCAATTTATTGTTTCCCCAGCTTATACCGGCCAAGTTACTTAAGTTAGCAATATCACTAGGAATATTTCCCCTCAACTTGTTGTTGCTTAGAGACAATATTTCAAGAGATGCAGAGAAATTCCCCATTGAAGCTGGAACTGTGGCATCTAAAGAATTGTCTAAAAGATATAATTCTCTCAAATCTCTAAAATTAGAAGAGAATATATTCACCCCTGAAGTTGTAGTTTGGATATTTAACCGGTTTTTCTCTAGGTTAATAATCTGAAGATTTCTCAATGAACTTAGGGTATTGGGAATAAATCCAGAAAAGTAGTTCCTTGTCATCTCGAGAATAGTAAGTTCGGAAGCATTGGATATAGACTTTGGAATCGCTCCGCTAAGATAGTTGTCTGATGCGTAAAGCCCTTGTAGACTTGGAACCCAAAGGCCTATGCTTTCTGGGAGACAACCAGAAATCTTATTTTCAGAAAGAAAAATGAATCTGATTGTTGAGATGTTGAAGATGTTTGATGGGATGACGCCATCGAGGTTATTACCCATGAGGGACAAGTATTCGAGGTTATGAAGATTGCCGAATTCATTCGGTATGGTGCCTGCAATTAAGTATGATACATAACTATCATTCCAATCATGATAAAGCAAATGGATCACATTGCTGCTTTAGGATCACTTCTGTGATGATGTTTCATCAGATAATTAAGTATCATTTTGCTTAATGCTAACTATAAAATTCAACTAGATATTTTGTATTTACTAATTTATCTACTAATGATCATAAACAATTGCGCTTGCTACTGATGATCATGATCAGAACATTAATCATAAGACAACAATTTATATATTGTCTTTAAAAGGAAATGGATTTACGTACCTGTCAGACTGTTGAAGGTAGCTCTTATGTCTTCTAACCGAGTCAAGTTTCCTATACTTCGCGGTATCCTTCCACTGAAATTGTTAAACGACAGTGACAATACAAGAAGCTCTCTGCATTGCCACGTGGATGGTAATGGACCACTAAGGTGATTACGTTTCAAATACAGTGTTTGAATGACAGGAAGATGTTGACATATATTATCAGGCAGGATGCCGTGCAATCCATTGTCTCCGAGGCTCAAACTAATTAGGGAAGACATATTGAAGACAAATAAAGGAATGAGCCCTTTGAGGGCATTAGTGCGTAGACTCAATTTCTCCAATTGTAGATTACCAATTTCCCTTGGAATTTCTACAAGTACAGATTGTATAAATATCAGGGTTCTAGCAGCATTATAAAATAATTTAGGGTTTATCCTGTCTTTAGCATCCGAAACTATTACCTAAATCCCATTTTGGTCCCTAAAATGTAAAACGTTTTATCTCATTTAACCCCCTTTTTTTTTCACTATTATGCTATAAATGGATGGAATTTTTCCAATCTTGGCCCATGAATTATTTCCAAATTCTTATTTTGGTTTCTGAACTTTGAAAGGCTCTTATCTTAACACCCTTATTTATCGAAGTATGTCATTTTATACACTATTATCTTTTTCTTATTAAAAACATGTGCAAAAAAAGCATGAGATTCTCAAGTAAGAGTTTCAAAAGACCATTTTGGGCATTTCACTTTTATTAAATAAGTTTGCTATTTTTAGTTGAAATGGAATGATTTCATCCTTTCAACTTTAGCGACAACAAATTTACTTCCTTTTTTTTTATTTTTTTATTTTAACAGTATTGGAAAACTAAATTGGATACGTGTCTTTTAAATATTTGTAGATTTTTGCCATTTAATAATTAGGTAATATGCAACTATAAAAAATGGGAAAAAGAGGAACTTAGCTAATTTAAAAGTAATAAAAAAAACAAATAAAAATAAATACAAAAACTTTGAATGCATCCTATGACATTCACTTAGTATAATGAGTCCAAAAGAGATCCAAAATATTTTCGAAACTAAATCAAGACCACATGGGGATTATGAACTTTGTACCAAAATAACATTTCTTTTTTCATTTACATTTAAAATGAGATAAAACTTTTCTATTATCTTATTTTTGTCTTGCAAATTATTTAAGATATCTTTGTTAAAAATCTCATGTGAGTAACATATGCATTTTTTTTTTGTTTATTGTTTTTTTAAAAAATGACAGTGTGGATGAAAATAAGACACTTTGATAGATTGGGTATTAATATAACAATATTTTAAAGTTTAAATGTCAAAATGGGATTTTGTATAAATTCAGGGTCCAAGATAGACTTTTTTTCATTCAGTTATAACATAAAAGAAACAAAAGTAGTTAAATATTGTGACAAATCAAAAGTTTAGGTGCCAAAATTGGATTTAGTAATATTTCAGGTTAAAATGGGATTAACCCAATAAATTATTTTCCTTGTACACATTGTGTGGCTTGCTTTTAGAGTTCTCATTTTGACAACAAAATAAGGAGAGAGCTAAGCCAGTCTCAAAATGTCCTGAAAACTATTGAATTAGCAAATGTGACAAGTTCAAATTTTGTTTATTCAAGGCTTAAATAACAAAACGTGTCTGAAAAGAAATAATTACTAGTGTCACTGATATGATAGTTATTATATATATATATATATAGGTTGCCAACCGGTATTTTTTTTCTTTATCTATGGGTAGGTATTTTTTTTTTAGCCGTTGGATCACCATTTAATGGTGATTCAATGGCTATAATGAAGTGTATGAAAAGATGTGCATCATTAATATTTTTTTTCTCTCTTATTTTTTACAATAAAAAGTAAAAAAAAAAATACCTACTGGATTGGTACCCATATATATATATATATATATATATATATATATATATATATATATATATATCTCGTATTAAAAGGCCCATCAGGAAAGATGAAAAGCATACCAACTAGGTCGATATTTAGTTAGTTACCCCTCTTTTGACCAAAAGCTCCAAGAAAGGCAAATCTGATAAAATTAAGTTGACTTATTTCACTTATTAAAGGCTCAGTCGTGATCATCTCTAATTTATGTTGTATATATACTTCTAATTTATGTGTTTCCGAAGTTAGAATTATATTGGTTATTTAGCAAGGGGAAAACGATAATCCAATAGAGAGTAGCTACATATTAATAAATTAACTGAAAGCGAGCCGACCAATACCTACGAATTTGTTGTAGTCAAGACATAACTCCTTCAACCTTGTTAAGTTTCCAATTGCTCTTGGTACGGTTCCTGCAGTGAGATATTACCGCAAAAGGAATAAACTAAATTATTTTTTTTTTAATAAAAAAAGATGAAGAGAAAAATGAGGATGTTTGTTATGGAGACTATTATTTATTGAAACTTTAAAACCCAAAGTTCCATATTGAAAAGTTTGAAGGAAGTCGAAGGTTTTTAAAGTTGTGTGTGGGTTATAGAGTAAATTATGTGTAGCCAAGTGTATATGCTACATTAACGTATGGTCTCTAAGCTTCAAATCTCTATGTTTTCACTATTCTTTAACGTTAGCGGTCTTTAAACAGATGTTATACCTTTTTGTTTTTGGTAATGAACAGATGTTATACTTATAACCCTTGTTTTTGGGTTCTTTAACATTAGTGACTTGTTAACCAGATGTTAAACTTAAAAACGACTCTTTTTTTTTTTTTTTTTTTCGGGTTATCTAACAAAGGCACGAATTGGTTGTTCATTAAAGACACGAATTGGTTATAAAAGTTGAAACCGGAAATTATCCAAACATAGTCTTTCTTTTTTGTGTTTTAGATATATAACAAGATTGTTTTATGTTGTATCATGGAGGTAATTTGTTTTTTCAACCTATTAGCATACTATTTTGAGTGGGGGCAAATAAAATATTAAGGACACTAATCTCTACACCTCAAATCTCTATTTTTGGAAATGTTCTTTAACATTAATGTTTGGTTAACCTGATGTTAAACTTAAAAAATGACCCTTCTTTTTTGGGGCTTCTAGCAAAATGGCGTATTTTAACAATTTTTTTTAATATAATAGATGTCATTTTTTTTTTCATGACTAAATGACCGAATAGTACAAGATGATATATCAAGTACATATATTGAATTTTTATTTTTTTACATTGATTGTAAACACGCACGGCTTAAACCTCCACTCAATTTTATATTTTTTTAAACTAGTTAAGAAATATATATTTTTAGATTTTTTTAAGCTTAAATTGTATGCAAAACCCCTACTAAAAATTAGAAATTATAGAATGGCCCCTATAAAATACATTAAGTATAATTATAGCCCCCGCTAGACAAAATTGCTGACTCTATCCCTAAATGTAAACCTAGATGTTTTCTTATTAAAAACATGATCCAATATTTCAGCTGATTTATCTAATAATAAATTGGCATATCTAATAGTAAATCGATTTATTCATAGAAAAATTAATATAGTATAGGATTGATTGTATTGTTCCCCGGTTTTACCACTCAAAATGAATTAATTGAAATATTTTTGGGGGATAATTACATAAATCTTCTAATTTAACTATTTATGAGTTATGAACGAAAAATCTTATAATCATAAGTTGATGCTTTGAAGTATAAATTTCTTGCAAATCTCTCTTTTGGATTGGTAAGATTACATAGGGAAAAATATAGAAAGAGTTGTCCTCTATAATATCCAAGTGTCTAAACATGTCGTAAGTGGAGAACTTTTTGTCCTCATTGTGAAAAGAAAAGAAATTCACAAAAGAATGAGAAAAAAAATTAGGTTTCTAATACTTTTACCTATAAAAATAACTAGAATTACAAAAATTCAAAGATTCTCTAATTTCCGTACGATTTTTATTTGAAAAATATTACTTTTAAATTTGTTTTTAGAAAAATACTATTTTTACAATGGTTATTAGCTACTGATTTCTGAAAACTCGTTATCAGTTATAAATACTTTTAGTTAATAGTTACTAATTACCAAAGATGATGTTTTCTAAATATATTCTAGAAAATGGTATTTTTCTAATAAAACCATACCGGATCTAAAAAACAAAACCCACAGCATTTTCTATTTTTGTTTGAGAAAAATTTATCTCTAATACCCGTTTTTAAAACTTAATTTTATCAATACCCATTTTTAATTTTTCTTTCAAAAATACCCGTTCCTATGATCCATATTTCATATACAAAATATAAGTGGTCCATATTTACAACATAAATTTAATCATGAGATATACATTTCATATATAAAATATGAACAAAATACATTTATAATATAAATATTTATCATTATTTATATTTTTTATTATAAATTTGACCTATGATATACATATGTACCAATTTTTAGTAAAACTTTTATTCATAAAATATAGACGACCACGGTATACATTTTATATGTAAAATATTGATGGCCTATATTTTTTTCAAAAATGGGTATTTATGAAATAAAAATAAAAAATAGGTGTATATAAAAATGAGGTATTGAAAACAGGTATTTATGAGTTTTTTCTACTTTTATTTTTCTAAAATTCCTAATTTTCACCAAAAAAAAAAAAAAAAATTCAAACATGATACATTAAAAAAAAAAAAAAAATTGAATTAATAGTTCACCTGAGAGTTGGTTGTTGCTGAGAAAAATCACCTCTAGCGAAGACATGTTGAAAATAGAGATTGGTATAGATCCTGCAAATTGATTATCATTCAAATACAAGTGTTGGAGTTTTGATAAAGATCCCAACCATGACGGAATCTCTCCGGTTAGGTTGTTGCCTCCGAAGCTAATTATTTTCAGTCGGTGCAATCGAGACAATTCGGCCGGCAACATACCGCGAAAATAGTTGTTACTGAAGTTTAAGGTAACAAGGAATGATAGGTTTCCAATATGTGGAGGGACAGTGCCAGTGAGGCCCATATTAGAAAGATTTAAGACCGTAACTCTGCGGTGACGTGCTCCACAAGTAACACCAATCCATTTGCATATGGAAGTAGTGGTAGTATTAGACCAACTACTTTCCAAGATGTTTTGGGGGTCATTGATGATTGATTTTAGGGAAAGAAGGGCAGATTTGTCCGTGAAGATATTGGTTGTTGCATAAGCCTCCATGGCATAGTACTCTCCCAAGAACAACATGAAAATCAGCAGAAAATTGGTTTTCTCCATTGTTCTGATCACATTTAGTTGGGTTTGTAAGTATTCAAAGACGAAAGTCGGCTTTTTATTTTATGAAAAAGGAAAGCACACTTTTTTTTCTTTTCTAAATAACATATAACAACGTCAACTGTTCTCACTTGAGAAAGTAATTATTGATATTTTGACGTTTGACGAGACTCTTTGCAGACCTCTAAACTAAAATTGAGATTTAATTTTTTTTTTTTTTTTCAGGACTTGAAATCTTTTAGACCAAATGTTTCGAAATTTAAAAAGTATTTACACATGCACAACTTCCATTGGTCAAACATGACGTATGTGATTGTTACGTTAATATTTATTTATGAATTGCTTCTCTAATAACAAAGATATACAATTTTAATTAAAAAAAGAGAAAAAAAAAAACCAAACATATGTCTTCTACTTTTAGGAGTGCGAAATGTATCTCCTGAGTTTGTCAAATCAGGTAAAAACTATTTGTTCGCCAAATTTGTTTTTAAGAAATTCTACAAATACTACAATTTTCTTTTCTTTTTGGGATTAAAAAAAATGATTTGTTCGCCAAAAGTGATCTCTACAAATGTGGAATACGTGTATACGCGGTTTCCTTCCAGCTGTTATTCGCCACGCGTGCAGCTCTTTGGTTTTCGCCAATCATCACACGGCACGTGTTCTCCATTTGCTCCAGAAGCTACCCGCAGTCCTACTTGCCCTCATAGGATTATCCACATGTCCGTTCTCAACTCTAAATCAAGGTCGTCCATTATTCAAATCCAAGGGCCATCATTCTTCCTAGGTTAAATTTGATCCTTTCAGCATTTTAAACAAGTTATGTTTGGAGGAGTGCCTAGGAATTTATTATTTTTATTTTATTTTAGTTTCTTTTACACTTATTTATTTTATTTATTTTTACATTTTTATTTTATTGTACTTACGATTGTTTGGATAATTTTAGGAATATTGATACATTTTTAGTACTTAGTATTGCATTAGTAGCCAATTCTCGTGGCTCGACTTCACTTACTTAAGACATATCAAAATAGCTATTTAGTGAAATTAAGTTCTAGTAATTGTATCTACTAATCTATTAGTGTTTCTATTCATATTATTGAGAATTTGATGATTTAAGACTTATTAAACTCGATTGAAATGTACTAACTCTACAACTAGAGATGATAATCGGGCCATACCGTTCCAACCCAGGCACATTTAGCTGCGGTACATTTGTGCCTCGTACTGTGCTAGCCTAGACATAATTACTAATAATCATGTTGTGTCGTGCTCGGCTCGTTTTGTGTCTGTGCTTGTATCATGCAAGTGCTTGATTTCGTGCTATAATCATGTCGTTAAAGTGTCATTATCGTGCTTATCTATTTTCATGTCTATTTATGCCCTTTTTCGATTTTATGCAACTATTTGTATCCGTTTCATGTATTGTGCTATTTTTCATGCCTAATCGTACTTGTTTCTGATATGGTGTTATTTCCATACCTAATTGTGCCTAGTTTCAATATAATGCTATTTTTATAATAATTCACTTGTTTTAGATACTATATATGCTATTTCTATGCCTAATTGTGTTTATTTTTTATTATGTTGTTCTTTTCACTAAACTTGCCCATTTCTATATCATAAATAATTTCAAGGCTAATTATATTTCCATTTTCAAACTCTTATTATTCTTGTTTCACAATCATGCTCATTATTGATTTATTTTTACAAATTTAGCTATTTTAATACTATTAGACATATTTCATTTGAGTAATTATGAATTATGAATTGTTAATTATTATGTAATAGAAAGAAATTATTTGAAAATTAAGATAATTTTTGTATAAAATTAAGTCTAAATTAAAATATTAGAGTGTACGTGAGAAATGATAATTAATTTAAATTTCTATAGTTAAGTATTTATTCCATTTAAATTAGTGTCTCCTCAAATTATATCAAAAGATATAACTCAATAATTATGACACCCTACCTAAACTATATTTTTCTTTCTTAATATTTTAAGGATTTTCTATTAGAGGTAAGTATTGTCTTAGATTTTTAATATCTTTGAACTCTTTAGCCCAAAATTATTAATTTTAGAATTTGAAAAAAATTAGAAATTGACGAAATATATATGATATATATTATTTTTACCTAGAAGATATTTTAATTTTAATTTTTTCTATTTTTTTTCATTTATTGTATTAAAATTATGCCCACAAAATTAAAATAAATTTAATTCAAATATATTTTTTGCAAACTAATTATTTTTCTTAATCGTGTCTGCCGTACTGACTCGGGTATATAGTTACTAATAGTATCGTGCCATACCAGACACAATTACTATTCATACTGTGTCGACTTATAATTGTGTTGTGTCCGTACTAACTCATTAGTATCATATATTTTGATACCACTTACTGTAACTTTGTCTGAACAAGATATGTAGGTTTTTTTTTTTTTTAGATAGTGAAAATTTTTTTTTAAAATTTAATAAAGAATTATATCTCTCGCATACGAACAATTTCATATGTATGATTTTTGATTATCAATAAATTTTGAACCTTAGGTATTTACTCAACGAAATTTTAAAAAAAAGAAGGTAACAAGTGAATCTAAATATCAAAGTTATTAACTGTTTGTTTCTACTGAACTGCATTTCGGGATCTATTCCAAAAAGATTTTAGCAACTCCAATTAATTTAATGGCTTCAGTTGGTCCTAATCAATTGTTTTTTTTTTCTTGTTTTCAACAAAATAAAATATTTAATTATACTTTCATTGTAAAAGTTTGTTTTAAATTTTCACATACACCTTTGTTCTTACCTACTAGAAACTCTGGGGAATATTGTTGCACTTAGGAATGATAACAGGACGATTTAGGAATGATAACAGGACGATTTTTCAAATATCTTATCTTTGAAGGTCGGTCCCAATAACTATATGCTCCATAGGAATTTGTGCAAGAATAATGCTGAGTTTAACAAGGATAATACGAAAAATCTTGGGTAATTGTTACCTGTCGATCATAGCGATCGATAATATAAGAAAACTTTAGGATAACAATACTAGGTAACCATGATATATATACATATATATATATTATAGTTGAAAAATCAAATAGAATAATATACTAAATTTATAGTTTCCAAATTCTAAAATTAAAGAGCACAATACATAAGCCTTTAAACTCATTATTTTTCAAAATATACAAGGATATAATTGGCATAAAATTAAAAACTATATATATATATATAGTAATTCGTTATATGAATAGAGCAAGGACTGTATTGGTATTAGTATATCTTGCACCAAACCCACATACCACCCCAATCGTTTTCATTATTTGAACGATTTTCCCTTGTTTGTTCGGATCAAATAGCCAATGATGCTAATATTGTCTCATATTATGGGTCAATTTTTCACCAGAAATTAATACAGAAGATACCAAATAAGGTCCCACATAAAGTATCATTGGTGTATCATTCTATCTTCCAATATATTGGACTTCGGCTCTTTAGTCCTATTGGCCGCCCACAGTGGTGTAAGGTCCAATCCAGCAAACTAATGAGGATAGGACACTTATATGGTTTAAATGTGAACACGCTATATTTAAATGTATGCATTCGTGAGATACTATGGCGAATCCCAGACCAGTGCCAACTTAGAGACTCGATCCGGCACCGCCAGAGACATTTTCACACACAATATCACGGTGATATTTTTTTCTTTGTAGTAAAAAAAACAAAAACTTTAGGTGGTATTGGGCACATTAACATTACTAAAAGAAAAAAATGGATGACGAAGAAAATTGAGGAATAACAATAATTGACCTGGTTAATAACTTACTCATCAAGTTTTTGTCTTGACTCCTGCCCATATATCAATTGACACCATGACTTTCCTTTAATTTAGTGGTTTAACATCAATCATGATATTACACAACCTCTTTCCATTTGCAACGTTTCCGTGTTAGTAGGCCTGGAATAATTTGTCCTTTCCCTATAATTCCATATATGAACAACTATTTTCATTATGAAAGTAAGTCGTTCTTGAGTCCTCTCATCCTATAAACTCCATCGAAGAACCCGTTCCACACGTATCAAAATTTCAAATAAATGAAAACCTTCCATACCACACACTGTATGTGTACAAACTATCAAGTCTCTCAGCTTTTTAAATCGTAGTGTTAAAATAAAATCTAAAGACAAAAGTATTTAAATAGTATTCTTCGTTTTTTGCTTTTTTTTTTTTTTTTTTTTTCCGAAAAAATAGTCAGAAGATTTAAAGAGGAGTTTTTTGTCGCCATGAAGATGCCAGATTATTATACTAGGCCTACATACTTATTCATTAAATTTTGAGCACTGAGTGACTACTTATGTGAGAGTTGATTGTTATCTTGTAATTGATATCTCGTATATAATTACGTTGATGCAGGAAGTCAACCCTATTTTTTCTCTCCCTATCCTTTTTTTTTTAATTAAACCTTTATAAAGTTTTAAAATTTCTTTTTTATATACCTTTTTTATTTCTTGTTAATTACAAAAATACTCAATGGTAAATAATTTTTGAAAAATATTTCTTTCCATACCATTCTAATAATTTACTATCCATTGTAGTTTAAGAATTCAATTTTTAACGAAATGAGTTAGCTCAAGTGGTAAGAACACTCATTATTTGGGATCTCGGTCATAAGTTTGAGTTACACAAGTGGTAGGCATGACTATCTATTATCCCTAATGGGGTGCGATAGAGATTAGGTAGTAATAGGTATTTTTTTTAATTTATAATAAGTGAAGGTCATTAGTTAAGCCCTCACTTTTATAAATTAAAAAAAACTAATTTTTTCCTTTTTTGTCGTGTCTTTATATTATATTTTTTTCCTAGTATATTTAGGAAGGGGTAGAAGTCACTGGGTTAGAATTCATAATAGAAATAAAGATTTTACTGTAAAAGATTACAAGGAGTCCAAGATGAAACAAGATAAAATTTAAATTTATACATAATGTAACAACCCGACTTTTAAGACTGATATCTACGTATATTCTTAACTTAATTTATTCTTTTAAAGTTCACAAACTTGGACTATGAAAATTCATGACAATTTTTTTTTATATAATTCTCTCAAGCTAATTGTTGTGCAGTCTAAAATCCTAAGGTCGCATAAGTAAGGGTTAAGTTCGACCTCCTCCATGTTGGATATGTGCGACCTCATCCGCTTAGGTTATATGCGACCTCCTCCGTGTAGTTGTACGACTTCTTTTGCATAAGTATGTGCGACCTTCTCTGTATAGGTTGCGAGCAACCTCTTCCGCAAGAAAAAAGAAACAAGTCTATGCTTCGTAAAATAGAAAACCTGCAAGGAAAGGGAAACAGGAGTCCCCTATTTATGATCAACCAGTTACCCGTTTTGAGTGGCTATCCAATTATGTTGTTACTTAAATTGTATTACCCAATTGTATAGTTACCCGTTTTCACAATTAGGAATATTGGGTTACCTTCACCTATATAAAGGGGACTCAATATTCCAAAAGGGTATCCCAATTGTTTTCCAGTTTTCCCAATTTCCAGACGAGACATTGTACCCTTGAGTACTTGTAATTCCCCATAAAATAGTAAAAAAAAACAGTGGACGTAAGCTCATCTTTTTTGGGGCTGAACCACTATAAAATCCTCTCTCTTTATTTGCTTTGATGAATAATCCAACTTACACA
>JXTB01000721.1:3632-28599 GCA_002914805.1 Parasponia andersonii | reverse complement strand
AATAAAATAGGGTATCAGCCCCTAGAAATTCTTTTCACAGGTTCGTTTCTGGTTATTATCTAGTAATTCTACCCTACGGACTGAAAAAGGGAGAATATATATTAAAAAAAACAATTCTCATTTCACTTCAGTGTGGGATAAGTTTTTTATTCCTAAAGATTGAAATCACTTTTTCAAGAACAGAAGAAATAAGAGAAGAAATGAACTGACCTTTCTTCAGAAGGGGAGGATTTGAGATAGTTTGAACTTCGTCGGAGAAGAAACTGTGATTGTGCGAGCTGAAGGATGAAACGGCGCCCTAGGGTTCTCTGAAGTTTCGATATTTTCTGAGATGAAAACAGTAAAATAAAACAGGAACAGACTGGTTTCTGATATTTATATTCTAAGCACCATTGAATCACAGCCGTAGATCAAGGAATTTGATTTTTAAATCTGAAGGCCGAAGTTTACGCGGGATTTGATTCTTTCTGAAAAATCAGAATTGTTTAAAATTTGAAAAGATTTGGTTTAGAAAAAGCGACGGTTGATATCATTAGACTACCTCGAATTCTGCTCTTTCCCAGAAAAGGCTACACGTGTTCCTTTTCGTCAGAAAAAGATATGCGTGATCTTGAGAGATAGGATTTGAAATCTGGCGACTCTTCGACTCTTCAGAGATCTCAAGTTTAGGTCATGACATCGCATTTTTAAGATCGCACGATAATTGGAAGCTTCATTTTGTCCTAAAGAACTAATGGAGCTGGGGGCAATTGTTGTGCGGTCTAAAATCCTAAGGTCGCATAAGTAAGGGTTAAGTTTGACCTCCTCCGTATTGGATATGTGCGACCTCATCCGCTTAGGTTATATGCGACCTCCTCCGTATAGTTGTATGACTTCTTTTGCATAAGTATGTGCGACCTTCTCCGTATAGGTTGCGGGCAACCTCTTCCGCAAGAAAAAGGAAATAAGTCTATGCTTCGTCAAATAGGAAACCTGCAAGGAAAGGGAAACAGGAGTCCTCTATTTATGATTAACCAGTTATCCGTAATGAGTGGTTATCCAATTATATTGTTACTTAAATTGTATTACCCAATTGTATAGTTACTCGTTTTCATAATTAGGAACATTGGGTTACCTTCACCTATATAAAGGGGACTCAATGTTCCAAAAGGGTATCCCAATTGTTTACCAGTTTTTCCAATTTCCAGACGAGACATTGTACCCTTGAGTACTTGTAATTCCCCATAAAATAGTAAAAAAAAAAACAGTGGATGTAAGCTCATCTTTTTTGGGGCTGAACCACTATAAAATCCTCTCTCTTTATTTGCTTTGATGAATAATCCAACTTACACAAGCCGCATCTCTTAATTTTTTCTAAATTAATTGTTGAAAAAACCTCCATCAACACTAATTAACCGATTATTCTAAACGTCATATTAAGAAATTTATAGAAACTATTGAAGGAAATATTATTATTTTTTTATGAGATTTAAATAATACGCAACTAAAAGGGCTTCCAAGTGAGGAGAGGGGTCACAAGTGGACCTCTTAAATCCCAAGCTCTCTTTAAACGGTTTAAGTTTTTTTGACAAAGCTCATTTAGTCTTACATTTATTCAAATAAATATATTATATAATAAAACAACATAATTATTGAAAAATCTTTAATTATTGAAAATATACTTCAAGATAATATATATATATATATATATGGTATCCTATAAAGGAATATTTAGATAAAATTAGTCATATTGTATATAGCAAAATGATTACTTAATTTTAGAGACATAATTAAACTTAAAATTTAGATTTCATACTTAAACATTTTATCACGTTATTAACTTAAAGAAATATATGATTTAATCTTACATATTTAAGTAAACTATATCGTTTAAAAAGAAGACAACTTATATAGAAATTTATAGTGGTGGTATCCCAAAGCCCGTGTCTCACATCCATCCCCGCCTCGATTTTATTCAACCCATCATTCAAACAAAAGTTGCTTGCTTTTGGTACCTATAACATGGACATTTATACTTCGTGAGCTTTCGCTCAATAAGTACAATTCATCTGATAAAATATTTCATACAAATAATATTTTATGAAAGTTCAATTTTTACTTCCTTGTGTAATCTTTCAACTTGTATTTTATGAAGTAATCTTTTATCACATATGTTATTGTAAAATCTTTTTTTTTTCTTATGGGCCATTGTGTATATACCAAGTGTACATTTACTGACTAGAAATCAGGAAAGCGACCCTACTGAAATACAAATAATCATAAATTTAACATATTTTCCTCAGGAATCCTCACCTAGTGGAGGTTAGTCTTATCTTCCCTTAGAAATCCTCACCTAGTGGAAGTTCGTACGACACTTTAATATTCTTATCTTTTACTTAGTCTCTTCTTTAATATAAATGGTTGTATCATATTTCAAACCAAAACTTATATTTCATATTCATGATACTCCCTTAAATTGAAGTATATTTATCAAGTTATGAATAATATTGTAAAGTAAATTTACCTCATCTTATTATCATAGGAGGTATGTATTTTCATAGGTATATATACAAGTCAAACAAACATCTCTTGCATAGGCAAAATATCATGTTTAATCATATCAAATACTTTTATTTCAAATAGAACATTCTTTTAAAACTATCCATGTTGTAGGTGAGATTGTACTTACCTTAATTTCTTAGAAAATATTCTTCGTACTTGCAGTGAAATACCATACACTTAATCTTATTACAACCACGTGCCTCTTCTTTATCCTTTTTATTTATTATTCATGCATCAACATTCATTTTATATGTCAATATATGCTATCATTGGTCATATGAAACCAATTTTATGTATTTGAAAACATTCACAACATAAATCCTAAAATTATGTTTCACATTAAAATTGTAAAATTTTGGTGCGTAATGCGTAGTTAAGATATTTCATATTTTAATCCATAATTATATTCATTCTAAAAATTTACATGAATCCATATGAAATAAAACAAAATCTAATGATTATGGTTTAGAATTTATAAACAATATTTATCACTATTTGTTTTTTCAATTTAGAATGTATAATAAAATTATTAAAGATGCGACTAAATGAGAATAATTGAATTTTCAAGAGTGTTTTATAAATCAAAAAAACTCAAAATGTTAAAAGCACATCATTAACATTTTATAACTTATGTATAATATTTGAAAATTCTAAAATAGATAATTTCATAGTACTTTAATCACTTGTAATTTTACCTTATAATTTATTTCAGTATTTTGAAATATTAAAGTATTATATATTCTGAAAATTATAATTAATTTTATAAACATTAAAAAATTATGAAAACTTCCAGAAATGATCTTAACATATATATGAACATATAGTTAAAATTGCAACTAAAAATAAAAACGTTTGCCATTTGAAATCATAGAATAAATTATATAAAATCCGTTTTACAGCTTTTCTTAACTAACGACTAACTTGTGTTAAATGATTTTTATAAAATTATAGGAGTAGAGTATAAAAGTAACACTTTCCAAAAATTAAGTAAACATACAGAAATACTTTTCACAAAAATTTCAGACCTTAAGAAGGTTTCTAACTCTCTATATATATCATATATTGAATTTAAACCTAAGTGCAATAAAATTTACAAATCTTAAAAGATTAAGAGTTCTAAAAATAATCTTTTTTTTTTGTTTTTTCTGGAAACTTGAAGAACTCCAAAAGGAAATTCTTGAAATCATAATGGATGAAATAAAACTTTGAGAGAAATATAGAGGAAAAGAAATGAAGGAATTTGATTATGTTTACAAAAAAGTGCCCTATTTATAGGCTAATTATATACATAAAATATAATTAAAAATTAATTCAAAAAAAATATTAATAATAATCACCATTTACCTAATTTTTTTTTTTGTATTTTTTATCTTTTCATCATGCAATTAAATTAATTTTATTAACCTAACTATGCTTCATCCACTTAAAAAAAATTATGTATTATCCTATCATGTCTATATTTGATATCCATAAAATCTATATAATGGATATGCCATTCAAATAACTAATGTATTATTACATAATTTACCTAATTTTTGTTTTATTTTTCTAATGTAATTAATAAATTTCTTCTATTTTAATGGTCATAATATATAAATAAAATATGTTAATGATCTTTTACATCATTTTCCATGCATATAAGTGAATTGATGCATATTATTAAAATATGTTAATGGCTATATCACTAATTCTTCTTTTACTATATATATATATATATATATAGATTTTTTCTTACTTGTGACTATTTAACTTATTACTTGGGCTTGAAATATTTACTTCAACTTGGGCTCTCCTATTACCTATTGGGCCAAGATAAATGATATTGCGTTAAAAGATTAAAACCCAATGATAATTATAAATAAGAATACTAACAATTTCAAATTTGAACTTTCCTATTACCTATTGGGCCAAGATAAATGATTATTGAACTCAAACAATTTTAGAGCTCAATATTAAACATAATTAACTAAGCCTATTTCATATTAATAACAATAGCCATATATATTGTAAAATAATTTATACTTGCAATTAGGTACATAGTTCAACTTAGCTTTTTTATGTGTATCTCACTGCAACATATTCGCGAAATTCATAAGTGTATAACTACTCAATTTTTATGATCAAAGAAATGAGATATACATAGTAAAATTTTAGACAAGAAAATTAACATGGTAAATTCATTCTTCAAGAGAATACACTAATATTAAAAGATCATGATAAATAATTATTAAAATATATTTTTTTTCAAGTCTAGAGTTTTCTCGGGTTTTACACATAAAGAGCTAAATTTTTTATGAGATAACTGATCTAATAAAAGAAGAGAGTATTGCTATAAAGAGAAAAAATACCAAAAAAATGAAAAAAATGTTTATCCTTAAAAATATATATCGTATACATTCTATTAATTAGGATAAATATGTATATGAATTATCTTAATTATATAAGTCTGAACAAGAAATCATGTATATTATATGATTTATTTTTTTTTTTTTAAATAACTATACAATAGGAAATTACATATACTTTATATGAATTCTCTTAAATAAAGGCATTTATGATGTAAAAATACATATATGAATGGAGTTAATGGGTAAAAAAAAATATCATGTTATTAGGACTGCTATGTTTTTCATTACAACCAAAATTTTTGACAAAACAAAATCTTTGGTCTTACAATTTATCATAGAAATCAAACACGTATAAATTAAATTTTGATTTTTTTATCTGACATAATTTTTGTAAGTGGTATATTTGATATGTGAGAGGTATGCTAAGAATTAATCTTCTATTATTTAATAATATATAAGTTTATTTATGTCAATTCACAAGAGGATATTTTTAGAATTAACTAATTAATTAAAAGCAGAGTATGAAGAGAAAAAATAGAGATGGCAATAGAGCCACCCAATCTTAATTGGGTCTTAATTCTTTAGAAAACTACACTAGATATCTTTTTTTGAAGTTTCATGTTAATGGATATCTTTTTTATTTTATTTAACTATATATCTTTTTTTTTTTTAAAGTTTAATGCTCATACCTTTATGGATTTACTCTTTCCTTTGATAATTTCCTTGAGACTCTTATACTCCGTTTGGAACCTGGATTTTGGAGGAAAAAAAATTACAAGAGAAAAGCCATGGAAAAAGAAAGGAAAATATTTTCCCTAAAAGTTTATAGAAATTTATTCTGACACTTTTGATTATACTAATTAATGTGTCAAAGTTTTATATACTAAAAATTGACATCAAATCAAATTATGATTTTTCTGAAAATTTTTTTTTTATCATTTTTTGTTTCAATCCAAACAAGAAAAAATGAGATCTTCTAGAATTTTTTTTTTCTTTCCAAAAATCCAAGTTCTAAACAAAGCCATAGGAAACAGAGATGCTAACTTTTCTAGAAAAACTTATATGCAATTTTTCTTAGGAAAAATTATGAATTTTTATGCAATTTTTTCAACACTGTTCATGATTTTCTCTACAAGTAATAAATAATTTTGAGCCATCCATCCTCACTCGCAATTTTCAATTTGAGCCTTTGACTTTGACTTTTCTTTTTCAAGGCCAAGCTCTCAATTTCTCCAGAAATCTGTGATCTCCACTAAAACAAGTTCGAGCCTCGTGATTTTCCTCTACGCGGCTTTTCCACTTGGATGTAACATTTAATTATGAGCATTTTTTTTCAATTGTTTTATTTAATGTGAAGATTTATAACTAGTTAACAATTTGTTATCTCAACTTACGTTCCTTTTAATTCTCAAATAGTATATGATAGATGCTTTGATATGTTAGGGTTTCACTCTACAAATTTAAGATATTTTTGGTCTGTTTTGTTCTTATTTTGGTTTTAATTGTAGCATGTTGGAGGCCCTTTAGTTACTGTATCTGTTTTTATTTTTTTATCCTTTGACCATGGCACGTCCTTAAACACCAAATTAATTCCTTTCACTCTAATAATATTTTTTATCTAATATAATAGTAAGTAAGAATCAATCCTATGAAAAATTAAGTCTAATCAATAAGTTAATAACTCTATTTTATATTTTTATGGGGCTTTAGAATTTTGAACTAAATTTAATAAAATGGGAAAATAAAGAATAATAAAATGCAAATAATTAAAGAAAAAAATACTCATAAAAAGACTCAATTAAAGGATCATTCTCCATCACTACAAAATAAATTTATGGTCTGATTACAATATTATCACCAATTCTCTATTGAAATTGCCAACCATAGATAGTCTGTATAAGCTCGTCGTATCCCAATTTTTCTTTAGTTCATTGTCAGATAAAACAAATTCTGTACCTAGAATAAGCTCTCTAATTTTTTATTTTAATAGAATCATTAATTAAGATGAGAAAGATACATTGATTTATGCAACACACACATAAGCTTGTTTTATCTAACCTAAGTTATATTCTCCGCGCAATCGTATCCAAAAGTTCCCCACAAGCTGAGACTACAATTGCTATTAATGAAAATATTAATTAGACAATTATGGATCCAATAATCTATGCTAACATTAGAAAAAATCGAGCCAAACTTAGTTTATACACTACAATCAAACAAGAAAATATCTATAAAGTATTAACAGCAGTAGAACATGAGCAGTCTCAAGTGGAAAATCAGAAAATAATATATAATTTTTATTTTAAATGTGAAAAGAAGAAAAGATTGAAGAAAGTTGTGTTCCCAATACTATAGAGCCTCTGCTTAGTCCTTTTTCTCCTCAAAAACTCGAGAGAATTAGTCAAAAGCCACTTTTTTACCCTAAAAAGATCTATTTATACTCTTTTAATATTAAGGGTATTTTAGGAAGATTTAATAGAGTTTCAAATGACTTTGTACTCAAAAATCGCAAAACAAGGGATTTGAGCTTTACTGCCTCAGCTTCTGGGTATTGTAGCACCCATATTTCACTAGCAGATTGTTGACTTAGAATTGTAGTGCTGAGATCCTAATACTATGGTGCTGGGTCTCTGCTTCTTTCTCTTTGCAAGCTAGCTCTATCTCATTGATCCAAATTCTTGCTTTAGTTTTTTGTCACTGTTTGATACCGATTTTACTCCTCTTCATTCTTTTTCCTTTAAATCACCTAAAAAAATATAAAAATACAAATTAAAATTTCAAAATAACAAGAAACTTGACAAAGATATATTGAGAAAATTATAGAATAATATATAAAATGAAACACTTATCAGAGGGAATCTCTATTTTTTTCTTTTCATTTATCTTGTTTCTTTTAATTTTGCTTGTTTATTCTCTTACACATATTAGTGCTCATACATATCAATAGTATTTTTCTTAAAAGCAAAGGAGGTGATAACTTGATCAAATTTACGGTGCCACTGTCGGAATGCCTGTTTTGGACAATAAATGGACTTCTTAAGCTTGTCTACAAGGTGCTTCGAGTCTTTTGATTCAAAATTCTCTGATTGCACTATATATATATATATTATTTCTTCAATATCACCATTGAGAAACATCATCTTTATATCTATTTGATGTAACTCAAGATCATAATGAATCTTTCATCGAAACTGACGAAAAAGTCTCTTTGTAATCGATGCCTTCTTTTTGAGTGAAACCTTTAGTAATAATGCGAGCCTTATATCTCTCAACATTGCATTTTCAAATCTCATTTGGTCTTAAATACCCATTTGTAATCAATCGGTTTCGACTCTTTTAGTAATTCAATAAGATCCCAAACACCATTTTCTTCCATAGACTTTTATCTCATCTCTTATGACTTTGATCCATTTCTCAGAGTTCAAGCATAGCTTAACTTGAGTAAAACATATTTGATCGTCTTATAATCCCATATCAAACTCATGCTCCTGGATATAGAGAACATAGTCATGAAAAATTGCCTTTCTCCTTTCTCTGGTAGATCTCTTTATTGGCACTTCTATTTAAGGTTGTTGAGGTGTATATGTTGGAATAATATCCTATAAAGCAGTTTATTATTTTGATATTATAAACAATATTTATTAGATTATTTGTTATCTATTTGTTATTAATAAGTTCCATGTCATGAATTTCTATTTTATTTATGTCCTATTAATATACATGTGATGTCTATATTTATCTTATATAAATATCTAAAAGATTCTGAAACTTGTAATGAGTAAGAAAGAATTATTCATATGATGAGTACATATATAGGAGACATTATATTTTTTATTTCATTATGTCTAAATTAAATTATCTACATTCTGCATATTGAAGATGGAAAACTTTACTATGCTATAGAATGTAGTATTATTTATTTGATTAATGAAGTCTCCAATTATCGAAGCGAGTCTTCAGATAGAAATATTAGAGTATTATAAGAAAGTTATAATAGCATCGAATAGGACCGAGTAAATTAGAATTTGAGGTTAAATACTGTAAGTCAAATTTCTAATTTCACTAATCTAGTACTATTGTAAAAAACTTTAATCCTAATGATTAACGAACTTACTTTCATGTATTTTGTCTTTTTGAGTTACTAAAGGACTAGTTTCAATTTATGGTCTGAACTCTGGTGTCTTGAAAGATAAAATATATTAAATGTATAGAACGTTCTTTATGATGGACGCTATGCATATAATATCATTATGAGTTTTTTCAAATACTTAGTTTTTCACTATATTAGTATAAGCAAATACAAAAACTATAATCAACTATTATCCATTAGATAAAAAATATCAACTCAAAGATATATATGTACTAGAGGAGTAATATATGGTAATTTCACCGTAGTAGTACAATATTGCATTGGGAGTACGTCTATAGGTGTAGTATATATTAAATAGATCGAGCTAATTAGTTATTAATAAGTTTCACCGAAAATAAATAGCATTTAGTCCAACATTTCAATATTATACTTATAGTGGTGTGCCCTAATATTAGTGAATAGGGCCCAATCATAATTATGAGTTAATTATGATTGTTGTTATATAGTCCATTAGTTATTTGATAATCAGTTGAGCCTAACAAGCCCAATAAGCCTAATAAGATTTACTAATCTCTCTATAATTAAGGAACTACACATAAAACACCCCTGACAAGAGAGTGTTACATGCATAATCGAGAGAGAGAGAGTGAAGGAAAAATCGACCAAACCCTATGTAAGCCCTCTAGAAATCCCTAGACTTGTAACCTTAGCAGAATTATTATTAATAGACTTAGTGTCGAATTTTAATAAGTTTATGTTCACAAATACTTGAAATTATATGTGTAGTATTATTTTAATATTAAATTTTATTATGTGAAAAAATCATAGTTATTCTTTGTTTTAACTTAGAAATTCTAAGTTAGTTTTCCTTAATAATAAATTAATTCTACAAAGATTACATTATGTACATCAATATAATTTAATTAAGAATGTGACATGTTTATGTCACATTAAAAATTGTTACATTTTATAAACTAAAGTTAATAGTTGCATCAAAATAGTACCATGCCATAATTTGAATGGCTAGGATTTAAGTATATAAAGAATTAAGTAGACAGATCAATTTAAAGATGGAAAAGAAGTTGTAGAAAAAGATAAAAACTAGTAAAGTTTATTCTTAGGGAGATAACAACTATAAATTAGTGGAACTGAAAAGGAAAGAGATAAAGTTAATGAATAATTCTAAAAAAGAAAAATATAAACAAAACTAATTGATAGCCATTGTTTCTAAAATAATTCAAAAGGTAGCAGAAAAAAAATAATAATAATAGAAATGTTCTTTGGAAATTAGTGGTCAGAATTCAAAGTGGAAGATATAGACAAAACTAATTAATAGTTTTTGTCTCCAAAATAATTCAAAAGGTATAAAAATGAATAATGTAGTAGAGATTTTCTTTGGGAGCTAGTGGTATTTGATTCCAAATAATTGAAAAGGAGGAAAGATTGGAGACAAAAGTAGTGGATGAGCAAAAAATAAAGTAAAAGATAAGGTAATAGAGTAGAAAAAAGAAGACATATTGACAAAATTAGTAATAATGATGCTTGGATTAGTAGATGGAATGTAAAAGTATATATTATTGGATACCTCCTATGGATAACCTTTAAATAGATCCTTCATTTGACAATTGGAAATCCATACTTAACCTTCCAATTACTTAGCCAAAACTATCTTTATTTTTTCAATTATCCTTTCTATAAAAAAAAAAAAGAAACTCTTTCTACCTCACTCTCTTCTAAACCCACAAGAGCTATAATATTTTACCCATCTATCTTGCTTTTTCTATAAAGACTCTAGAATTAAGAATTGTAATCAAGAGAAGAGAGCACTTAGTTTTGTGGTGGAGACATAAGGAAGAAGAAAGAAAGATTTTAGAAAGTAGGTTGCACAAACACATTTAAGTTTACTACGACTTTTAGCTTTAAAAGTATAAGAAATTTAAGTTTTAGTATTTTGATTTCTAGTAAAATATTGATATTTAGAAAAGTTTCCAAACACACCAAGAAAGAAGATTCAAGCTTAGAAGGCAAATATTTATCCACCTTACTTATTATGTGTTTAAATAGATTCTATAAAAGAATAAATGAGTAATAACATATTTGATCTATTTTAGATGTTATATAAATTATATCATGTTTACACTTATTTTATTAATTTCTTAAGCCTCTAAATATGAATACTTTATAATAATAAAAGCTAAATAATAATAATAATAGTAAAATCAAAATGACTAAACACAAAAGTGGAATATTTTTAAGTGTAAGACCCTAAAATAAAATATGCATGAATATGAACCAAGCTTAATGATTTAACTTAGACCCTTAGGAACATATTTTCACCCATTAAAAATATTTTCCAAAAATTAAGGATGTTTGCTCAAAAGTTGAATGGACTAAATGCCAAAACTTTGAGTATTTAGGTCAAAAGTGTAATTTTAACAAAACATGGATCGAATATGTAAGAAACTTATTTTAGGTAGTTTTAAGAGTGCAGGAATAAATAAAGGAAGAATCTTTAATATAAAAATAAGGTATAGCTCAATATTTACCATTGCAGGACATAAATGTGAGAAATCTTAAGATTATGAGCAATAATATAAATTATAAAACTTCAAATTTTGGATTAGAAATTTGGTACAAGAATAAATAAGAAACTTTATTTTAGATCTCTATTTGGGATAAGAAAAGATTTACTTAAGTTTATGACATGAAATCAATTATAGGGAATAAATAATGTATGCCTCTAATTATATTTAGTCTAAGTTTAGTTAAAGGGCCTAAAAAGCGTTATCAATGCGTAATAATATTTAGCCCAAGTATGATTTTAGATTTTAAATCTGTGTAGTCATTAGTGTGCTTGACTCATTTATCATATTATGACCTTTAATTACGAATAAAGTAATTAATCAAGAATAATTCAAAGTAATTGATGAAAAGAAATATAAATAAGGAAACTTAACTGATTTAGGATGAAATTAATCAAATCAATGTCCAAATTATTGATAGATTAAAAAGATCACCATAATAAAGGTTAAGGAGAATTAAATCTCATCCATCTGAGTTGAAAGTATAAATTAGTCAACGAATATAACATGACATTGTTTCTCAAATATGAAGTTTTATGTTTGATCAAGACTGAGTCTTAGTTGTCTTAAGCCCATTAAGTAATTAGAAGTTAAAAAAAAAAGGTATGAGTCTATTTTAAATTACTCTAACAAATAGAGTATGCACATATTAGAGCAAAACTTTGACCTAGATTTACGTAATTAAAGAGTGGATCTAGAATAATTATATTACGAGGTAAGTATAATCTCACCTATAGCATGGATCATTTAAAAATGTTTCATATTTATAGTATGATATGTTTGAAATTATTTCATATATTAACTTGCTTTTATTTTATTATTATATGATCTATGTTAATGTACGCTTATAAAGATACATTTCATATGTTATAAAAATGATGTATACTTACTTTACAATACTTTAATAAAAAAATGTTATGATAATAAAATATAAGTTTGGGTTTGTTGTTGAAGCGCACCCACTCATGATAAGAGAAGATTAAATAAGACAAAGAATTTAAATATATTGTACCAACCTCTACTATGTCAGGATATCCGAGGAAAAATAAGACTGACCTCCCTAAGTGAGGATTCCCGAGGAAAAGTATATTAAAATTATGACTGTGAGTGTTTTTAATTGGATCGCTCTCCTGGTTCCCCATTCGGTAGCGCACTCGGTACATACATCAGGGCCCATAAGAAGGATAAAAGACTTTGTAATAAAGAATGAGATAAAATAATGATACAATATCTTATAATAAAGCGTAAAATAGTGATTTCATATAATAGTATAACCAGATTTTCATAAAAGATTGTTTGTTTATAAATAAAATGTTTTGTGAGTATTACATTATATTTGCTGAGCGAAGCTCACGTTTTATGAATAGCCATGCTATAGGTACTAAAGGAAAGAAACCTCTAATTTGATTGATAGGTTAGCTGAAATCGAGGTGGGGATAAATGCGAGGCACATGCAATGGAGTACTACTATTAAAATTATTTCCGCATATGTTCTTATTATAAGACAAATGATTTCAATTATGTAAGTTTGATGTTGTTTGAAAACATATTTATAACTTAGCATTTATTTCAGATTGTATAGTTTTATTAAATTGAACTTAAAAATGTATTTCAATTGAATAGAGTTTAAATGAATATTTCTCAAAAGATCTAAAAGAGAAAATGTTTTGATTTAAATAAATACAAAACTCAAGGGGTTCTATCAAAAAGACCTAAACTATCTAAAGAGAGTTTGGGACTTAAGTGGTATGTATGTGGTCTCCCTCCTCACTTGGGAGCCCTTTATAGTTGCATCTTATTTAAATTACCCTAAGAAAAAGTTTATAAACAAATTTAAATAAAGGTTGTTTAACTATCGAGAAGCACTTTACTTGTTTCCAAAATTATCAAATTAAGTAAATAGTTAGTTATGTATATAAATCTTTTAAAAAGTAATAAAAGTAAAAAAAAAAATTGTCATGAATTTTCAGCGTCTAAATTTCTCTTTTTAAATAAGTAAGCTAAGAATGTAAGTAGTTAACAGTCTGAAAGTCGAGTCATTATAGTTGGTATCAAAGTGAATATCTCGCCATCCTTCCTTTTGAATTCAAATATTGTCAGAGATTTTATCTTTAAACTCTTCTATTTTTTAAATTTCGAATTTTATGAAGATTTGAAACTTAAATATAAATCAGAATATATTTTTAAATTTTCAAATTTGAATTTATAGTCGGTAGATATTTAATGAGATTAGATATTGATTTGAATTTTGAATTCAAATCTGATAGATAGGATAAAGGAATATATTTAAGAAAGTTAAATTAAAATTAAGTTTTCAAAAATTGAAATTCAAATTTGAGATATTTAAGGATATTTAATTAGTTAAATCTTTTCTAATTTTAAATATTATCTTCCATATTTAATTATTTAATATTATCTTATAAGTTAGAATTATTTAAATGTTAAATAATTTTAAATTATTGGAAATTAATAAATCATTAACAATTAATTAATTTTATGCTTATTACTTTGGTATTATTAGGATAATGTTGTATACATGTCTAATAATTAAGTTTTATTACATTATCTTTAGTAATATGTCATATAGAAAATTAGAGGTACTCTCATGCGAATATGAATATGCTTACATAATTATTTTTAGGCTACTAAGCTAGTTAGATACCTGGGTAAAATCCATAATCCCTAATTATAAAATATTAAGTAGGAGAATGTATGTGATACCTATAGTCACTATTATTAGTTCATTATATATTAAGATGAGCCTCGCCTCAAAATTTTGTTGACTCCTATAGGAGGGTTTTTGTCCAGGTAATTCCATAAATAAACTTATTAGGATAAGATACTAGATAGACTATATGAGGTTAATTGCCTATAAGAGACAGTCTTGTATAGAAAGCTTAGTTACCGAAATAATAGTTAAATACTTAACTCAAATAGAAAGCCTATTAGTTGATTAGAGGACCAAAGAGAATGACAGTTAGTAATGCAGGATTAAGGGTTATCTGTCTATTTTCTAATTGAAATTATTTCAGTTTAACATGTTAATTGTATGACCTATCGTAGAAGGCTTGTAATTAATGATAAGTCAAATTACCATGAATATAAGTGATAGTCTAAGGGATACTTCACTTGCATATTATATGTTTAATACATTATATTAATTATTCGAAACATGTTATACAATATTTGCTTATATATGGAATGTGTATTTGTTTTTTCAATATATATGGCACTTAATCCTTTATCTATTTTCCTCATACAAAATATGTTAGACAGAGAAAATTATGTAAACTGATAACATAATCTAAACATAGTGCATACTATTGATAACATAAGTTGGTTCTCATTACTCTATGTCTTACTAAACTAATTGTAGAATCCACCAACAATAAAAGAAACTTATATAATAAATAAAAGCAATTTAATGAGATAGCTAAATGCTATATACTTGGCTCAATGAGCAATATATTACAATAATAACATCATGGGATGGATATTGCTGTTGACATGATGTTGAGTATTGACGAAAATATTCACTAGTCTCAGTTGTCAAGCTAGAAATGAGGCTACATGTGCATTCATGAATCTTCATCAAAAGAAGAATACCCTAGTTTGAGAACATGTGATGAAAGTTATTGCATATCTCAATAAACTGGAAATCCTTAGAGCTGAATTTGATTGTGACACCAAAATTGACATGGTTTTGCACACATTGTCAGACATATTCAATCAATTTAAGAGATATTCAATCAATTTAAAAGTGAACATGAGATTCATCAGAAAGAATATACTCTTATTGGCCTGATGAAATATTGCAAATTATTGAGAATATTCTCAAGAAGAATAAGTCGGGGCCAACTTAGACTAATATAGCTCAAGCTAATTCTTCCAAACCTAAGTCTAAAGGCAAAAAAAAAAAAAAAAAAAAAGAAAGAAAAAGACTCCTGCTTCTCTGGCTCAAAAGAAAAAGAAGACCAAGAAGAATGTCAAACCAAAGAGAAAATATTTCCACTGTGGTGAAGATAAATATTGAAAGAGAAACTACAAGATTTACCTATCCATTAAGAACAAGAAGTATAACGACAAGGATAAACAAGGTAATGACAATTTGTTATTTATTGAGGCTTGTCGTGTGATTGATTTTACTAACCAAGTTTTTATTATTTTGCAAGGATTTAAGGAAACTAGGAAGTCCGCTAGTGAAGAGTTCACATTATGGTTGGAAGATAACTCAATAGTTGAAGCTCATACAATAGGAGATGTTATTTTAAATTTCGATGATTTTAGGTTTTGAGATATAAAGAATTGTTATTATATTCTGGTGTTTAAACAATATTTGATTTCTATATTGTGTTTGATGAGACAAGATTGTTCTGTTCATTTTGACAATAAAGGTTCTATTAGAAAGAGTACAAGTCTAATTTGCACTAGTACTCATAGGAATAATCTTTTTTTTTTATTCAACCTAAAAGCATCTTATTGTACAATCTTGAAAATGATTATAAATATGTAGAACCTAAATCTAAGAAAGAGAAAGTGAGTACTAATGATGTAACTTATCTCTAGTATTCAGGACTTAGTCATATTAACCTAAATAAATTCAAAGGTTGGTTAATAATAAACCTCTAAGTTCATTAGAAGTTAAATCATTACCAACTTGTAAATCATGTCTGTAAAGTAAAATGACTAACAGACCATTTATTAGAAAATGTCTTAGAGTTCAAGAAAGTCTTGAGTTAGTATGTCTGTAGGCCTATGAATATTCATACTCGAGGATACTTTGAATATTTCACTATATTTATGGATAATTATTCTAGATTTCATTATGTTTACCTAGTGCAACGCAAATCGGATTCTTTTGAAAAGTTCATTGAATTCAAAGCAAAAACTAAAAAATAGTTAGGAAAAAACATGAAGACCATTTGATCTGATCGAGATAGTCAATACCTCTCTGGAAAATTCTTTGAATTTCTCATAGACAATAGGAATCTAGCTCTTGGTACACCTCAACTGAATAGTGCTGATGAAGGAAGAAATAGGATACTTTTGGATATAGTTAGATCAATGCTCAGTTATTCATAATTACTCGCATTTGTTTTGGAGATATGCTTTAGAAACTACTATGTATCTACTAAATAAAGTTCCTTCTAAGTCAGTACCTAAGATACTATTCAAACTATAAAGAGGACATAAACCTAGTTTATGTCATATCTATATTTAGGATTATCCAACAAATATGCTGAAAGGGAAAACGACTAAGCTGGAATCACAACCTAAATTGTATCTATTTATAGGTTGCCCAAAATGAAGAAGAGGGTACTATTACTATAGTACCGAAGAAAAGAAATTGTTTGTGAGTACAAATACTACTTTCTTAGAAGAAAACTATATGAAAGATTTCAAGTCTAAAAAGTAAATTAGTTCTTAAAGAATTTACTGATGTTGTTATCAACCAATCTATAGAAGATAAGATAGAGAAAGTACTTAGGAAAGATAAATCACTTGAACTTAACATACATTGGATCCTCATCGTAGTAAGAGAATTGTAAGACAACATAAAAGATACTTGAAAATAAAAGAGTCTTGTGACAAAGAATCTGATCCTTACACCTACAATGAGACAATGTATGATGTTGATAAGGATCTCTGACAAAGAGTAATAGAATCTGAAATAGAGTCCATGTACTCTGATAAAGTTTAGGAACTTATAGATCAACCTAAATAGATAAAATCCATTGGTTGTAAGTGAGTCTATAAAAGAAAGAAGGGAATAGACAGAAAAGTAAAGACTTTCAAGGCAAGGTTAGTTATAAAGGGTTATACATAGAAGGAAGGTATCAACTATGAAGAAACCTTCTCTCCTATAACTATGATCACGTCTATTCATATACTTTTATCCATCAATACATCTCTTGATTATAAGATATGGCAAATAGACGTCAAGATTATATTCCTAAATAGCAATTTTGATGGACATATCTATATAATACAATCAGAAGGATTCGTTGAAATGGGTCAAGAAAGAAAAATTTGTGAACTTAAATGATCTATTTATAGACTCAAGCAAATGTCTAGATCTTGGAACATAAGATTTGATGAAGCAATTAAGTCTTATGATTTTGAATGAAACATAGATGAACCTTATGTCTATAAAAGAATTCAGAACAATAAACTGATTTTTCCAGTATTTTATGTTGATCATCATATTCTAATTATTGCGAATAATGTTATATTATTATCATCAGTGAAAGTCTAGTTAGCGCAACAATTTGATATGAAAGACTTAGGTAAAGCTTGTTATATTCTAGGAATACCAATTCTACGAGACAGAAAGAATAAACACATAGTTTTATCATAAGCTTTATATATAGATAAAATACTGGTTAGATTTGCAATACAAAAATCTAAGAAAGACTTAACACACTTTTGCAAAGAAATTCCTCTGTCTAATGAGAATTCTCTAAAGACAAAAGAAAAGAAAGAACAAATAAGAAATATTCTTTATACTTCAGAAGTAAAAAGTCTCATGTAGTTCATAAGAGCTTAGGCTTTATGGATTCATTTAGTTCACTATCTAGCTCAAATTAAAGCCCAATAATTATTTAATAATTAGTTAAGCCTAACAAACCCAATAAGATTTACTAATCTCTCTATATTTAAGGGAAAAGTTATCTACTTGTCAGTTTAATGAACTACACATAAAATACCTCTGAGAAGAGAGTATTACACACATAACAAAGAGAGAAGGCATAGAAAAATCAGTCAAGTGCTAGGATTCACAATCCTCAATGTTTTAACCATCCCAAAGAAATCAGTTCAAGGTTTATCTACAGATCTCTTTATTAGGAATCAAGAAAGTGACCATCCATCGGATCAGTCAAACAGTATTGGAGAATAGACTAGAAAATAATAAGGTTTTAGAGCGAATTAGGGAGGTGTTCTTATCTAGATCTGGAGTTAATTTATGTTAAATTATGATCTAAAATGTGTTGTAAAAAGAAAAATTTTAAATGACTAATTCTTCAGTATTTCCAGATTTTACAAAACTATGGCATTCTTGAAAATAATTTTACGAAAATATTTTCTGAAAATTTATTCTAATGAATACCAACAGTATCTGCAACCGTTGGTGATGATGCTTTTCTTAAGTGGATGTTCTTTCTAATTGTGTTGTAAGCAGTAAAGATTGTCCAAATTCACTACAACATCTTGATTTGCAACTTGAATTGTTTTAAAAATGGTTAGCTGATCACTACTAGTTTACACTATTGTAATTATGGTGGGAATGCTTACACTTTCTTTCTCAAAGACTATCTCCTTTACTTAGTGATTCCACTATCCTTATGGTATTACTAATGAGTGATTAATTCACTTATAAATCAAATATCATTCAGCTCAAATAATTGTAAGATATGCTTGATCTTTGTTGGTTTAATATATTTCTACTTTGTTTTTGTAATTATTATGAATAAATGAAAATTAAAATGAATTGGTGTCAAATATGGGTATTTCAACCCTGCAGATGAAAGTTCAGTCCGATATGAATCCAACACAATAAAAATCAGGCACAATCGAGGTAAAAAGTCAAAACAACATTCCCAAGAATAAAAGCTATCGTGCTGATTTTCAAAACCAAATAGCATCACAGTACTTAAATAGTAGCTCCTTGGCACTGCCTAAGATTTTCTAAGCCTAGAGCACTGCGGTACTTGCTGGGAAGTGCCACAACTCTACCCTGCATCCTGAAGCGCATTTTTAACGAGGTTTTAGGGCCAATCTAGGCCCTTGATACTATTTGATCGAATGGTTGATATTCCACCCAGCCTAGATCACATTGGAGCGCCTTAAATATATTCTTAAGCCTCTCATTCAAGTATGGAGAGTTGGAAAGAAAATACAACAAAGAAAGCTCAAAATTTCTAAAGAAGGAGTTTGGAGCTAAAATTATTGGAAAAGATGCTTGGGAGAGTGGCTCAAAGAGATTGAAAGTTTGAAGTTCTACCTCTACAAAAGAGTTTTTCTCATTTTCTTTCTCACTCTAATCTTATTTGAATTTTTGTATCATGCTTAATTTATGAATATATTTAGAATTATGAAATCTTTGTCGAGATTAGTAATAGATTCTCCTATGTTGAACTAATTATTATATGCTTAGGCAATAATGTAGCTTATACTTTGTTTCTATGTCTTGATTTCTAATATGTCCTTTGATATTATTATTGAATTTATTTATGCTATTCCATACTTAATACTTCTCAACTAATTAGCTACTAGTTGAATAGTTTGGTTTCTAGAATTTAACACTTGAGAAAGACAATTTTAGAAATAACTATAGGATAGTATAACCTAGGACTTGTAGATTTGAGAGAATCTATAATTCCTTTGAAGCCATGATTAAAGAACTATTGAACATAATGAATTCTTAATTTCTAGGTTCAAAATAGAGATATTAGAACTGAAATTTAGGAATGATTTCACTTGGCACTTGAGAGAGGGAGTAGAAATGTCTTCAGGTTCTTAGCTTATAAATTAAGAATAATTGAATAGAATACAATTAGGGATCAAAAAACATAGTTGATAGTTAGGTGAATTGAATCCCTTAGTATATTTGTGTATAGGAATCTCTATATTTTATTATTGTATTTATATTTATATTTTATTTTTATTTAAGTTATAGTTTCATTTAGTTTGGTTACCTAGATAAAGTTAGGTCACAATAATTCCAATACTTAGAGGCAATTTAAAATCTAATTCCTCGTGGGATCGACAACTCTCTAATCACTTCATTACTTAATAACCCATGTACTTGCAATTATTATATATATATGTAATTAATGTAACAAATTTGTGGTACCGTCACCGGAAAATTGGCATTTTAGATTGTTATTGATATCATAAGTAAGTTACTTAATTTTAATTTAGGTGTTTATTTTTATTTCTAATTTTTATTCTTAAACATTTGTTTTGTAAGTGCTTGGAGATGTTAGATCAATAAAGCCTCTTATAGTTTACTCAACAAGACTCAGAGCCTTTTTACTGTGCATGGTAGAGATATAAGAAGTTATTCATACTATGCCCAAATCATGGTTTCTCTCGGGAGTATCAAATACAAAACTTCCTCAACAACCTTCGATCTAAAACAAGAATATGAGTAGAAAGAGAAATTAGTACTACCTCTATCTATTAACTATCTACAAATGAAGTTTATTAGTTGTCGGAAGACATAGCTGACTTTGACTATCGAAATTGGAGTTATCTACTAAGCTACCTCGGTTTGGGAGTTACGTCTAATATTTTGGTGCCATGGTGTGATACTTAAAATCACCAAGCAGAGCCTTCTCCTGATCTTGAGTATCTTTTTGCATAATTTTTAGAAGAGACAAGACTTCACCATGAGGAGTGAGAAAGAAGGGAGATTGTTCATAACTTACAAATTGAGTTTTTAAATAACTCCCTTGAAGCCATAAGAAGAACAGTGGCTATGATACATGCATAAATTACAAATATTAATGAAAGCCACTATGAGAAGCCAAGCATAAGTGGATCTTGGATTTGTTTGATAATAAGACTCAAGTGAAAAGGAGAATCAAAACTGGATCAAGGAAGAGGAATCACAAGATAACACTTGTGAATCTTTGCCCTTTGAGATCCAAATCATCATGCCAATACCATTCATCAAAGTTCACATCTATGACCATCCTATGTGGCCAACACCTTCTTTATCACTGCTAGCACCATTCATTCAAGCCCATCAACCACACGTACTGATGCCAAATTAAGTTGAGCATATGAGCTAACCACTTCCATTTATCGCCAAACTTAAGGGCCTTTAAAAACAAGACCTATTTATTGTTTTTAGATATTACTGATCTGCTTTTTTTTTAGACCTTTCAGATAATGAAAGTGAGGCCAATGCCAAAGCTAATCTTACACTTTGTCTCTTTCTACGTTGAGAAGTAGAAATAGTATTTGACTTGTTTCGCTTTTTAAAAGTATTATCAGCACTTTCTAAATTATTATCCAAATTGATCTCATGACTCTTTTTAGTATATTTGGAGACTTTCACATTTTCATCATCATCTAAACAAGATGGACTCCTTGCAGAAGGATGAGTACTAGATCCTATAATAGTTATATCTCTAAATATGATGCATAATTTGCCATAAAAAGACATTTTTTCCTCCTAAATATTTTGGCTTTTTGTGTCTCTATACAAAATGAAATTTCTATTAAAAATTAAATAATAATTCTTATTAGAACAAGATAGTGATAATTTCGAAGAAAAACTTTACCCTCATAAGTTTTTCCCAAACTTCATTTGTTGTAGTTACTTGTCCAGTTATTGAGTTATACCCAATGCCCATCTCACTCAACAACTTTTTGAAGTCCTTTTGTCTTTGCTTTAACTAGTTAAACTTGTTCCTTAGTTGATTATCATTGTAATTTCTTTTGGTTTGTGTAATAAGTTTGTCACGAATTCGATACCATACAAATTTTGAGAATGTTTTTAGTGCATCGATTTCCTTTTATAATCTCTATCTCTATAAGATTAATAAAAATCTCTTCATATTTTTGGAACCATTTGACAACATCATCAATATCTTCAAGAATATTACCATAATGTTCTATAGGTTCCATCTACAATAGTCTACCAAATATATTCAAGAACAATTCTAAATAAAATTTTTAATGAAATTTATAACCTATCAAAATATTACTTTAAATAGTTCACAACTCAAGAAATTAACACTTTAACCATATGTGAAAACAAAAAATACTAAGTACTCGCCTAATTCAATTGTCCACAGATATAACTTAAATGTATCTTTCAAGGATTTTTGTTTTACTTTGATGAGTATTATATACTTCGGAAGTCTAGAAAAATTATAACAGATCAGCTTTTGATTTTTGTATTTTTAAACTTTGATTACTCTTCTATTCATAAAATCTAGACATACTAGAAAATGAAAAAATAGATAAATAATCCAATAATAGCTTAATACTTCAGAAGTTTGAATTGTACTTCCTAGAAGCCGATTTTTGTTGCTTACATAGTATATCTGAAAGAAAATTTGAAAACAAAAACCAATTAATAATCTAACCATTTGTTTATTGTTTTAATAGCTAACTAAGTAGTTCTCATCTCATCGATTATTTAGTTAAGCTTGGGTGTATGCACCACTTTCTAGAAGATGATACTGAGTAGAGAATATAGAGGAGCAAGGGAAATGGTAAGGGATTAGGAAAAACACAGAGAATGAGTACAGAGCTAATGTGTGTAGAATTGACTCGTCTGAAATAGGCATCTATACAAGTATTCTTACAAAAACTAAGGCTTTTAACACATTGATAGAATCAAAAGTGGTGAAGATAACTTTTTTAAGTGAAAAAGGCTAAAACTAAGCACCAAGATTAACTTTACTTCATCAATTAAGCTTATGAAATAATTGATTACTTAAGGCAAGTTCAAGAAAAAATTTCAGGAAAAGATAGAAGGATGGAACCTAATTGTGTGATATCGAGTACTGTGATTCCTAGCTAGAAGAACAAACTTTAAAACAATTAAGTTTGTCAAAAGATTTCTTGAAAATTAGTCTAGTCAGTAACTTCTTGAATAATATGTTTTCTTTTTCCTCATATTCTTAAATCAGTAGAAAGCCCTTAGCCATTATCCAACTAGGAGAAGATACTTGTATTAATGATACTCACAAATATAAGATAAGCATACAAAAGTAAATCCAGTAACAAAGCTAGAAAAAAAAATCTTAAGACTATCTTTCCATTTCTCAAGAAATTATTCGGGCAGATCAAATCCATTCCTCAAAAAAGTTATCTCTACTTGATAAATAGAATGCATCAAAAAAACCAAAACTCCAGTATTCAAGTATATATGAAATTTACATTTGGATATTGAGCGATCGAACTCAATTTCTAAATCTACATTGTGTTAAATGAAAGAATCCCATATCAATTTGACAATAAGTGACATGGAACTCAATTACAATTCTGTTCATATGCAATCAAAGCAAACATTTTTTTCTTAAGTCCTATTTTCGTATACAGACTCAATAATGAAGTAAAAGCAGCCATTTTATTCAAAAACATCTAAGATTAAGCAACTAAACAACAGAACACTCTTCTTTAAATCACCTAAAACTTACAAAACTTGCCTAATTCAGAAAATCCTTTTCGTAAATGACAAAGTGATCCAATTTCCTCTTAAGTATTTTATCAAACACTTTACTTGTATTAATAATCAATTTAGCACATCAACCATAAATTCACAAGAAATAAACAAGGAAATCAAACACAATGGGCACAAAACAAAGGAATCTAACAGTGATGATTACATTGTTCTTACCAATAAAATGTGGTATGCTCCTATATATATATATATATATATATATATATATATATATATATATATATAGGTTGCCAATCTAATAGGTATTTTTTTATTTTACCTATGGGTAGGTATTTTTTTTTTAGACGTTAGATCACCGTTAGATGGTGATCCAATGACTATAATAAAGTACATGAAAAGAAATGCATCATTAATGCTCTTTCTCTCTCTTACTTTTTTATAATAAAAAAATATGCATGCTAAATTTTCATTAGCCAAATTGATACCTATATATAAATAAAAAAAAAAATACCTACTAAATTGGTGTCCATATATATATATATATATAGTCTGCTCTCATATCCAGAAAAGACCTTGCAAATGCTTGAATCCCAGATCCACGCTTGTGGCATAATGGAGATTTTCACATAGTAGGGATTATATATACCAGAAAAAACATCCCATGTGGTGTTATGGTCATGTGCACAAAAAGAATAATGGAGATTTTCACATAGTAGGTGTTGATAGAGGTTTTATCAACAATAAATTCAGAAAAAATTAAGAGATGTGGCTTGTGCTAATTGAGTTAATAATCAGAGCAAATAAAGAGAAAGGATTTTATAGTAGTTCAGCCCCGAAAAAGATGGGCCTACGTCCACTGTTTTTTCACTATTTTATGAAGAATTATGAACACTCAAGGTTACAATGTCTCATCTGGAAATTGGAAAAACTGAAAGTAATTGGAATGCTCCAAACTTGATTATCTTCGGAACATTGAGTCCTCTTTATATAGGTAAAGGTAACCCTATATCCCTAGGATCCTAATTGTATAAATGGGTAACTATACAATCAGGTAATGTAAATTAAGTAACAACATAATTGGATAACCACTCAAAACAGATAACTAGTTGATCTTAAATAGGAGACTTCTGTTTTCCTTTCCTTGTAGGTTTCCTGTTTGACATAGTATATACTTGTTTCCCTTTTCTTTCGGAAGAGGTCACCCACCACCTATACAGAAAGAGACGCACATACTTACGCAAAAAGAGACTACACGGAGAAG
>JXTB01000720.1:122317-152003 GCA_002914805.1 Parasponia andersonii | reverse complement strand
AAAAAAAAAAAAAAAAAAAAAAAAATTTTAATAATAAAACTCCCCAATTAAGCTTCAAGTTGAAAGGTTGTGAAAGCCTGTTAAGTTTTGAGTATTTGGTTGACTTGCATTAGTGGAGAGAGATTTACAAGATCAACTTATGGAACCAGAAATTTAGACCCAATGATCATGTTTTGATATGACTTGAGTAATCCATGGAATTCTAACCATAGTTTCCACACACGCACTAAAGGAAAAAGCACATGTGGGAGTAAGTTTGTGATGGATTGAACTAGTATTTGAGGAAGGGTGATTCTGATCATAGGCTGAAGATTATGGGGTAAAGCAGAAAAATGAAGAATGATTTTCTTGTTGTCAGAATACCAGAGCTCGTCATGTCTTTTATGTTTTTGTGTTTGTAATGTGTTGTTTCTCTTTGTTTTGTCACTCGAGGACGAGTAACAATTCAAGTTTGGGGGTGTGATAACTCTATGAAAATAGAGTTATCTTGTGTGTTTTTAGTCTTAGGTTAGTTGCTTTAGAATAATAAATTTTATAGTTTAGGTGCCTTTCTTTACTTTATTTTAGTTTTTGGCGTTGCTGATGTTTAAGATCTAATCTAGTTAATATCTATCTTATTTCCCTTGATTTTTATTAGAATTACTGAAATCTGGTCTTAAGCCCTGCAGAGATTAAATGGCAGCATCCTAGAAGGAAAGCTGAATTTAAGTCAAAGCTGGAAGCAACTTTGCTGCAGCAGCATGCTAGAGCAACACTGAACAGCAGAGTCAATTTCTAGCTGGCATATATTTCTTACAGCTGGTGCTGACAGCTAACAGAAAATACCAGCTAAAGAGAAATAAAGAAAAGTGGTCCTTACCCCTCTATTTGGCTGACACATGTGCTAGGGTACCTCATGTACCCTAATATAAAAGGAAAAAAAGAGTACTGAAAGAGGGGTGGTGGGAGGCGGCTGAACTAAGAGATATACGGAAAAGGAAAGAAAGGAGAGAGAGAACATAGTACAGAGAAGAAAGGAAGAAGAAGGGGAGGCATACTGGCAGCAACAAGGAGCTAAACCACCATCATCCAGCTAGCACTTTCTTCATCTCTTTTAATCTTCTTTGTATTTAATAATTTCTTTTCCTTTTTTTGAACTTTCTGTAATTTATGGAGCATTTTAGGTTGCTGATTTTTACATTTCAGACCATGAGCTAAGTTCCCTTAGCTGGGATTATGATGAATCTGAGGTTGTAATGATGGATTAAAGTTATTTTAAATGTTTATGGTATTTTCCTCTAGTTCGTTCAAGTGTGCCTCACTATTATTTCCTTTTGTTGCTTAGCCATCAATATTTAGGATAAATAAATTAGGATTAATTCTAGAAAGGTTAATCTTAGTTGGACTTAACTTGAATGATGCATAATTCAATCATCTCTTTAGTAGATCTTTGAATTCGTAATGGTATAGGAATATATTGTTACCATGCAAACCCATTGAGAATTGATACTATAAATGATGTTTTGAGAACTGGGTTAGCATAGGAATATGTCAAATCTGGTTTAAAAAACCTTAAACATATTGAATTCGGAAGATTAATATGTACAGATTGAATTTTCAGTTACTGGAGTGATTTTGCCATAGGCGTTGCTGGAGCAATTAAACCCAGATTTGCAACCAAGGAGGATTCAATAATCCAAGCTTATCCACACCACTGATTTACCATCACTTGATTAGATCTCATTATTTTCTGCTTAATATTTACTTTTCTGCTTGCATCGTTAAATTGTTGCTATTTTATTACAAATCTTTATTTCTCATTCGTTAAACTAGCTTGTTTGACATTTAGATTTTTCAAATAATTTTGGTAATCAATCCCTGTGGAAACGATACTCACTCACTACTATATTACTTATTTCGGCACGTGCACTTGCGTAGCTATTGTAAAATCCGCAACACCCCCGCCTCTCCGTCCCGACCTGAAATTAAAAGCACTCTGGAATAGCAAGGATATGTGAACAGTTGGTCGATATAGTATTAGCAGTTCAGAGACACGTGGACAGCTGATAAGAATTATACTAACAGTTTGGCACCATCTGTGGAAAATGTTGAGCGCGAGAGAAAGAGTAAAAGTCTCACGACCGTACTCTTTCCGAACAAAAAGCCTTACAACATCGGATGGCACCCTCAAGAATAACAACTAGGAGTACACGTCCCAACGTCGAAGGAAGCTCCCAGGAAGTGCAACCAGGTCTAGAGCAAAAGTTAGACCAAATGCTTGCTACCTTGGTAGAAGCAAATAGGAAGGCGGAGATAGCCCACAAGGCCATCCTGGGCTTAAAAGATGAAATCGTAGAAGTTCGTAGAGATAACGCTCGCCTTGACGGGTTACTGGCAAGCAAAGCCAGGAGCGGGCGAAGGGAGGGCTTTGACGAAAAGGTCCAGCAAGAGTCTGGGGGATAGCCACCTCAGGGAAGTCCCCGCTCCATCCAGATTACAGATGCAGGGGGAACGACAAAGCCAGACGAAACCTTTCCGGGCCGGAGCGACGGTGGACGGAAGACACTAGGAAATCCTGGAAGGTGTGCTTCCTAACTGGAAACAAGAGATGATGGCGGAGCTGAGTAAGAGGCTTGGGGCCCATCACAGCCAGAACCTCGATGATCTAGTAGAACAGACCATGCGAGGGATCAACCGGATGGCCTTCACCGATTGGATCCAGCTGAAGCCCAAGTCGAAGGACTTCACAACCCCGACCTTCAGGCCGTTCGAGGGAAAGACCGACTCCCTTGATCACATATACCACTTTTAGCAGAAGATGGCCTTGGAGACTAGGGATGAGGTTGTGACCTGCAAAGTCTTCTTCACCACTCTGGCGGGGCCGGCTCTGTTATGATTCAGACAACTCCCGGAGAAGTCTATAAATGGGTTTAAAGATTTTTGCAAACTCTTCTTAAAGCAATACGCGGGCGTCTGGAGGTAGTAGAAAACCATGCGAGATCTCGACTAGTTGGAGCAATCCACAGACGAGTCTCCAAGGGAATTTTTGTCGCGTTTCCTTGAGGTGATGTCCTTAGCGCACAACACCGACTCAGCCCAAGCTGCGAGCTCGTTCATCAGGGGCCTGCAGCTAGGGTCGATATTGTCGGACCATCTACTCCTAAATTTACCATACGACATGACGGACCTCCAGGAAAAATCGGAAGAGGTATTTAGGGTGCTGGAAAGCCACCAGAAAGCGCCTAAGGCTTCGCTACAATAACAATAGCACCGGTGAAAACTCTGGCCCCGCAACGAATAAAGAAGCCTGCGCCGGCCCAGGGACCAGCTCCGAAGCAGGGGGCCCTAACCTAAGGCGGTCAAGAAAGCGGCAAGAGGAGGAAGAAGTTTAAAGATCCTCTGGCGAAGTACGAGCTCAATACGCCGATTGACGTGATCTACTTCTAGAACAGAGACAAGGGTATTTTCAAAGATCCCCCCAAGTTCGGTGTTCTCGAGCACATGAAGAACATGAGCATGTATTACCGATTTCACAAAGATCATGGGCATGATACCATCAACTGTCGTAGCTTTTACGCATAGGTTATGATGGCAATCCAAGCCAGCAAGTTGAAGCAGTACGTAAAGATAGGCATGAGCTAGTCCAAGGAGGATGCCGCCAGGTGCAAAAAAGGAAAGCAGACCCAAGCCTCTGGGTTAGGGGATCATGCTCTGAGGATAGTGCCGATGATCATAGGTAGACCAGAGCCGACCTAGGGTTAGAAAGAGAAGGAAAAAGGCCGAAAAAGGACTTAAGATAGGGTGAAGTGCCTGACGACAGGAGAAAGCTACACCTCAGTTGCCCCCATCACCTTCACCCAGCAAGACTTGACCACAGCGCGCCTGCCTTATGATGACCCCTTAGTCATTAAGCTGCAGATCGACTCTGCGTTAGTCAAACGAGTCCTGGTCGATGGCGGGAGTAGCGTCGACGTCCTGTTCCTCAGTACGTTCGAGAGCATGGGCCTAAATCGGAACGCGCTCAGGCCAAACTGTCAGCCGCTGTTCGCCTTCAACAGTACTAAGGTCAGCCCCTTTGGTGTCGTGACTCTGAAGGTCTGCATTGCGGAGAGGTGCCTAGACATGGACTTCATCGTCATCGACTGCCAGTCCTCCTTCAACATCATCATAGGGAGAGAGTAGATCCACGCCATGTATAGGGTCACCTCCACCCTTCACCAAGTCTTAAGATATCTATTAAGGGATGGTACTTACATGATAGACATTAAAGGAGACCAGGTCTCTGCGAGAAAATATTTTTCAACTGCCCTGAGGGGAGCTGATTCGAGCGCGAGTACTCGACAGGGGACAGATAGCAATCAAAGGACCGCCTGCCAGCATACATGAAGCAGATCGAAGAGGAGTCTGACGGGCTAGAATCTATAATTGAGGAGCTGGTGGCAGTCCCTTTGAAAGAAATAGTACTGGGGAAAGTAGTCTTGATCGGGGCCTTGCTGCCTAAGGAGGAAAAGAGCGAGTTATTGGAATTCCTTAGGCAGAATGAAAACGTCTTCGTGTGGACTCATGATAATATGCCTGAAATAGACCCTGCGCATGCCTGCCACTGATTGAATGCAGACCCCAATTTTCCTCCAGTCAGACAGAGGCCCTGAAGGTTCGCGCCAAAGAAAAACGGGGCGATCAACAAGGAGGCAGAGATGCTACTAGAGAATGGCCTAATCATGGAATATGTATACCCGTGCTAGGTCTCTCACCCGGTGGTGGTGAAGAAGAAAAACGACGATGACCGTACTTGCATAGACTTCACNAGTACCAAGGTCAGCCCCTTGGGCGTTGTGACCTTGAAGGTCTGCGCAGTAGAGAGATTCCTAGACGTGGACTTCGTCGTTATCGACTGCCAGTCCTCCTTCAACGTCATCATGGGGAGAGGATGGATCCACGCCATGCATGGAATCGCCTCCACCCTCTACCAGGTCTTAAAATGTCTATCAAGGGATGGTACTTATATGATAGACATCAAGGGAGACCAGGCCTCCGTGAGGAAATATTTTTCAACAGCCCTGAAGGGACCTGATGCGAGTATGAGCGCCCCGACGGGGGACGAATAGCAATCAAAGGACTGCCTGCCAGCATACATGAAATAGATCGAAGAGGAGTCCGACGGACCAGAATCTACGATTGAGGAGTTGGTAGCGGTCCCTTTGAAAGAGGCAGAGCCGATGAAGGTAGTATTAGTCGGGGCCTTGTTGCCCGAAGAGGAAAACAACGAGCTATTGGGATTCCTGAGGCAGAATGAAGACGTCTTTGCTTAGTTCCACGATGACATGCTCGGGATTGACCACACGCACGCCTGTCACCAGTTGAACACAGATCCCAATTTCCCTTCGGTCAGGCAGAGACCCTGAAGGTTCGTGCCAGAGAAAAATAGGGCGATCAACAAGGAGGTAGAGACGCTACTGGAGAACGGCCTGATCATGGAATGCGTATACCCATGCTAGATCTCAAACCTGGTGGTAGTGAAGAAGAAAAACGGTGATGACCGAACTTGCATAGATTTCACCAACTTGAACAAGGCCGGCCCGAAGGATAGCTTCCCCCTGCCAAAGATCGACCAAATGGTAGACGCAACGGTGGGATTCGACAGGATGAGCTTTTTGAATGCCTAATCTGGATACAACCAGATCCCCCTATACGAGGAAGACCAGATCCACACATCATTTATTATGGAGGGAGGTCTGTACTGTAACAGACGCATGTTGTTTGGTTTGAAGAATGCGAGGGCAACCTACCAGAGGCTCGGGAACAAAATGTTCTCCGGGCAGCTAAGGAAGACTATGGAAGTCTATATCGATGATATGGTCGTAAAGAGCAGAGAAGCTTCGGGTCATCTGGGACATTTGGACGAATGTTTCCAGATTCTGAGGCAATATTGGATGCGTATAAACCCCAAGAAATGCGCATTCGGGGTGTCCTCCAGCCAGTTCCTGGGGCACATCGTAAGTAGAAGGGGTATCGAGGCCAATCCTACCCAGTTGTCCTCTATCGCAGATGTGCAGAGACCCTCAAATATTCGAGAGGTCCAGATCCTAGTCGGGAAGATAGCCACCCTCAGCCGGTTCCTCTCCAAGATGTCTGACCGATGCAAGCCTTTCCTCCAGTGCATAAAGAGAAGCTCCACTGTTGCCTAGGGGGAGGAGCAGGACAAGGCACTGACAGATCTCAAGTTGTACCTAAGTCATCCGCCTATCCTGGCTTCCCCAGCAGAGGGGGAGCACCTGTACGCTTATTTAGCAGTGTTCGAAGTAGCGATTAGCATTGTACTATTTGTCGAGGAAGAACGCAAGCAGAAGCCGATGTTTTATACAAGCCGCATGCTCCTGGACGCCGAGACGCGATATAGTATGGTAGAGAAACTGGTGCTCGCTCTGGTCAATGCTAAGAAGAGACTCATGCAGTATTTTGAAGCACACTCTATCACCGTATACACAGATTTCCCCATCTGCCAGATCTTGGCCAAACCGGACCTATCAGGACGACTAACCAAGTGGGCCATCGAACTGGGGATATACGACATCGAGTATCAGCCCCAAGTAGCGAAGAAAGGGCAGGTCATAGCGGATTTCCTGGTGGAAATCAAATCCTTCGGCAAGCTGCACGATCTGCTTCAAATGTCTCAGCCTCTCCATCCTTCAGCCTGGACCCTCTACACCGACAGATCCACGAATGTCTCGGGGTCAGGTATCTGGGTAACGAACAGTAAGGCAGAGTATGAGGCCCTGCTGCAAGGCCTTGAACTGGCTCTGCATTTCAGAGTAAAGAGCATCGCAGTAAAGACCGACTCACAGTTGATTGTGGGTAAGGTTAAGGGAGACTTCGAAGTAAAAGAGCCGAGATTACACAGGTACTTCTCCAAAGTAATGGGGTCGAAAGCTCACCTTAGCAGCTTTAATATCGTACAGATTCCCAAGGAGATGAACTAAAAGGCCGATGAGCTAGCTAAGAGCGCGTCGACCGGAGGAACGGGACGCGCAGAGATTCTCCTAGAGGACAGGAACATGAAGGACCCCTCGGAGACCCCTGTACGTCATGTATTTGCAGCCGGCTCCGCAGACGAGGGGTGGATGAAACCCATCACCCAGTATTTGGCATAGAGGAACCTGCCCGCAGAACCCCAAGAAGTGAGGTTGATCAGACTGAAGGCTGCCAGATACTTGATGGCGGGAGAACAACTATATAGGAGATCGACAATGGGGCCGATGTTGAAGTGTGTAGGTCCCATCGAAGCGCAGAAACTGATGGAGGAAATCCACGAGGGAGTATGCGGCAACCACTCTGGTGAACGTAGCCTCGCCCACAAGGCTCTGACGGCCGGATACTTCTGGCCATACATGATGACAGAGGTGGCCCAGTTCATCAAAAATGTGATAAGTGTCAGAGGTTTGCCCTCATTAAACGCCAACCCGTGGAGGAACTTCATTCGAACATAATGCCTTGGCCGTTTGCCAAGTGGGGTTTGGACATCGTTGGAGAGCTCCCCAGAAGTCCAAGGGGAAGAAGATACGTCCTACTGGCCACAGATTATTTCACCAAATGGGTAGAGGCTGAAGCCTACGTGATCGTAAATAAAGCAGACATAATTAACTTCATTTGGAAAAATATAATCTGTCGATACGGGATTCCGAAAGAGATACACACTGACCATAGCACACAGTTCTAAAATGCTAAGCTTAAGGAGTTATGCGAGTTGTATTATATAAGGCTCAGTTTCTCATCCATGAACTAACCTCAGGGGAACGGCCAAGCAGAGGCAACGAACAAAGTCATATTCAGCAATATCAAAAAGAACTTGCAGGAGGCTAAAGGCAGGTGGTTATAAGAGCTACCAGCCGTTATATGGGCCCATCGAACTAAGAAGCAAAGGTCGATAGGAAGAACGCCATTCGCCATAGTCTACGAGTCAGCGGCTGTGATCCCGACCGAGATCGGCCTCTGGATCCTTCGCTCTAAAGTGGTAAGAGATGCCCACTTAAACGAACGGTAGCTAAGCCACAACACAGACCTCCTAGAAGAAACGAGAAATATGGCCCTGGTCTACCTAGCTTCATACCACCAGCAGGCTAGGTCCTACTACGCAAAGAAGGTTAGTGCTCAACGATTTAATTCCGGGGATTGGGTCTTGAAGGTCAGAACAGGGAATTCCTCGAAGCTGAACTCCAATTGGATTGGACTCTATGAGGTGATCAAAGCACTTGAAAATGGTGCGTATGTCCTGAAAGAACTCAAGACCGGGAAAAACTTGCCAAATATGTGGAACGCTCAGCACTTGAAAAAGTATCACGTGTGAAACACATGTGAATGATGTAAGACCCATGTGAATGCTTATATTATTGAAAAGCTTAAATCCAAAACAGGTCAAGTTCCTTTTTTTTGCCGCACGGATTTATCTTTTGGATCGCTATAGAAAAAGGTCCGCCCACAGTGGCAGACCCCATGCACTATTCGCGCAATCAAAAATCGTACTATGGGCCAGAGAAAACGTACGAAGAGGAACGAGTTGCACAACCAAAAACTTGCCAGCAGACTTCAAAAATGATCGTACTATGGGAATCACATCGTGCAATAAAATGCTTGTCGATGGCCCGAGAAAATGTACGAAGAGGAAAAAGCTGCGTAACCAAAAACTTGCCTGTAGACCTCAAAAACAGTCGTACTATTGGAATCACATCATGCAATAAAATGCTTGCTGATGGCCCGAGAAAATGTATGAAGAGGAAAGAGCTGCGCAACCAAAAACTTGCCAGCAGACCTCGAAAGCGATTGTACTATGGGAGCGCCCACCGTGGGACAGGGTCTATTTTGTTGGAAGTAGATCCCCCATAAGGAACACCTCAGCTATACGAAAAGCTAAAGGAAAGTAGGGTCAGGGTCTACCCGTTGGAAGCAGACCCTCTCCAGACAACATTTAAGCCACATGCAAGGCAAAGGTTAGAGGGGTCAGGGTCTACCCGTTGGAAGAAGACCCTCCCCAGACAACATTTTAGCCGCACACAAGGCAAAGGTTAGAGGGGTCAGGGTCTACCCGTTAGAAGCAGACCCTTCCCAGACTACATTTTAGCGGCATTCAAGGCAAACGTTAAAGGGGTCAAGGTCTACCCATTGGAAGCAGACCCTCCCGCGAGAACATTTTTATTACGCATAGATTATGCACGAAGACAGAAGTTAAAATCGAACTCTGTTTATTATTTCCCAAAATATAAAGGGCATGGTCTATAGGTACGCGCACCTAAAAGCTCTATCTGTGAGAAGCGGGTCTTGGACAGACTCGCAGGGACACGTCAAAGTGGTAGCGCCCAGTTTGCTCTCGATAAGAGTCGAGCCCGGGCCTTTTCCTCTGCAGCGACGGGTCTAAACAATGGTTAACCAACCCCTGAAGCTGGTTCCGGGTGCGTTCCTATTTGGGGTCGGAGAAGTCCAGCCACACGCACAGGTCAAATTCTGCCAAGACAAGTCATAACAGAAGTTATACTTCCTTAAAATCGGATGAGCTGGAACTCACATCCCTATCTCCGGAACTAGTCTTGTCGATCATAGCACGAGGAGAACTCACTAATAACTCGAAATCATGTATGACCCAGCCAAACCCAAATGTCGGCTGCACTGCCGATAAGGGAACGACATCGCAAATGATATCTGACCTTAACCCCAAACGCGGTCAACAAAAAAAAGAGAGAAGAGAATAGACTAGAGAAAACTACACTGTTTCTATTATTTAAATAGACAGTTACAGCAAGGGTTAACTTTACAAATACATAAAACAAGGGGCCCTAATTACCTCCGGCCAAGGAAGCGCAGCCGGTTTCGGCACTTGGACCAGCTCCGGTAAAGGGTGGCGTACCAGGGTCGGAGTCATCGCTGGATAAAATGACCGCCAGGAACCTCCAAGGCTTGCTCTAGCGGATCGAAAGCGGGGATAAGCTCCTTGGCAACAGAGGCGGATGTAGAGGACCCATTTTTTTCTACGGTGAGCATTTTCAGCACATCAGCAGGGTACACGATGTTAATCTCATCCCCTAGCTGCTGCATGTAGTACTTGACAGAATAGTGGTCCCTCTCGACACCTTTCTGCTCATCAAACTGGTCTGGTGTTACCACCTCTGCATAGTCTTCGAATTCCCTATTCTCCTAGCTAGACCTGTAACTTTCCGCAGAAAGGACATCCACTTGCCTCTGATACCTCGTTTTTAGTTTCTTCTCGTCCGCTACTCTATCCCTCAGCGCCACCAGCCTTAGCTCCACCTGCCACTGCGACAAGTCAACCAAAAGGGTGTTAATGTCAGCAAGGTCTTCGTTGTGCTTGCGAGACAACTCTACTTGAGCCCCTATCAATTTTATGTGATCCAAGTAAAGATGTCGGCTTACCTCATTTGACCGGTCGAGTCTGCGTTGCTGAGAATAGGCCTCCAGTTTAGCTTTTGCCTCGACTTTACTTGCTTCTTTAGCATCAACGATAGCCCTGTCGCGAGCGATGAAGACAAGCCCCATCTTTGCCCCAGCGCTCTACAGTTCTTACTCCTTGACCCTGAGCTCGTTTTGGGCTAGTTTGGCATCCTCGGATTGAGTGAGCTTGTCAGCCTCTGCCTCGGGCAGTCTCGCAGCTAGCTCCTCATGCCTGACTCTCTCGACACTCAGAGCGTGAGCCACTGTGCTGCTGACCCTAGCCTCATCCAGGCTCCGATACAAGTCAAAGTCAGCCCTTAACTCGGCAAGGGCGGCCTCGCTCTGCTTGGCCAGCATAGAACGGGAGTTCAACTCCCCGGTCAGATCCCTGATGCGAGAGGAATAGAAGGACTGGATGGATACATGAATAGGAGGTCAGCATTTAGCAAGGTTGTTGAAAAACATGGAGACAACCAAACGAGCCAAACTTGCACAAGGATATGGCTAGCGACGAGCTCGAAGTTCTCCAAGGAGAGCACCTCCAGCTTGGGTTTTGCAGCTGGACCCTCTCCTTGGGCATTGTCCGCGTCTGAGGAATGCGACTCCACCCCGCTAACCACAAGGGCTCCCTCTCCCCCAACTGGACATGCTCCCAAAGCAGCGGTGGCAGGGACAAAGGAAAGCTGGGCATCGTCGAGCGCGCATTTGGCGACGGCAGGGGGCGGCGCATCCTTAACAGATTACACCACAGCAGCTGCTGCTATATCGGCAATTTCGGTTGCCGCCCCCCTTGGAGCCCCAACTGAATGTGATTTTTTGGTCTTGTCTTGACCATCCCCTCCTGATGGGCCACTGCACGTGGACCTTCTCCTCCTTAAAAGGGTCAGCGTGGCCCCATCATCATCGCTGTCAGAAGAAGGGGCAATCTTGCCCCTCTTCTCTGCCGGGCCTTCTTTTTCTTTGGATGAGCAGGCCTCGTGGCGCCGCTTTATTAGGACTGGAAGAGTGGAAGACAGCCGAGATTTCAACCTCGGAGCCCCCCCGCTAAGCTCATTAATCTCCCTACCGGGGCAAGCAGCACCAGACCCCGCGCTTGTCTTTGAACCAGAGTCATGAGTAGAAGAGATTGGAGCAGTAGATTCCCCGGGCAGGCTCAAGGGTGCTCCCTTGCCATATACAACCTTTATGGTCATCCTTTCCCCGGTCGGAGGTCTATTTGCATCGGAATAGGGGACCACGGGTGCTTCATCCTCTGAGGACACCACAAGATGCCAACCAGTGAATACCTTGGGGCAAGCCTTATGTCCAGCGGTACTCCCCTTGACTGGGGAAGGGTCTGCCGAGGGGCCTGCTTCAAAACCTTTAAAGAGCAAGCAACATAGTTAGATCACAACCATAACCCGATCGAAAAAGCTCCAGGATGCGAAAATGAACTCACCTCTAGCCTTCTTGGGGGCGGCTGCTTCCTCTCTATGGAGTCTGACGCATTCTTCGGCTGTGAGCCTCACGGCCTCTTCGAGCTCGTGGCTAGTCGGCACCACTAGGTCATTGGAACCTGCCAGCTAGCTTGAAGCCATAACCTGATGACCCACCATGGCGATGCGATCATGCTCGTCCTGGCAGAATCGATTCAGGGCCGAGGCATCAAGCCGGCTCCGCAGGTGCTTTGTAATAACCCAGGTGTCCAGCGGGAAGGGAAGGTATGAAACCATCCTAGGCATCATATTCATCACCTGGGGGTTGAGGACGGCTTGGATGTGTCGGCAATCCCCAGGGGACCCGAAGATGACGATTCCTTCCAGCCCTTTGAGCTGCCCCACCGACAAATGCGGCTTAAACCTGTTTTCTTCCGGAGAGGCTGCACAAGGCAAAATAACATGAGCAATAATAGACAAGGTGAACATAGACCCGAAAATCATGACCTAGCACTTACTCTGCAGAAAAAACGAAGGAATTTGAAAGTGCTCCCCATTCACCCAAGGAGAGCACCACGCCCTCCAATGGCATGCCGCCTAGAGTGGGAGTCCCATTGCTTGTCCGACCTCGGTAAGCCCCAGAAAATGTGGCATCCCGAGAGTGGTTGGAGGTAAAAGGTGGGGTAGGAGCTCTTTTTGGGGATAAGGGTGAGTTAGTAAGCATAAAAGACCACCTCCAGGTCGATATGCATGTTATAAAGAACTGACAGGGCGGAGAGCCCCATCAGGATCATGATCCTGTTAGCATTCAGTTGCATCGGGTGGATCCCTGTCAGAGCGAAGAACTGATGGATCATGGGAGGAAGAGGGAACCGCAGCCATTCCAGATGCCTTCATCCCAAAATAATAGAGCCTTCAGGGGTAGAGGGACGAAGATACCAATCCGCGGGGCCCTCGACCCTTTGTAATGTGACTCCGCCGAAGAGGCAGAGCTGTCTCCTCAGCGAATCCAACTCTGAGTCCACGACGAGGTGAAGTTCCTGGTTCTGATTCGAGGCCATTGTTCTGGATATGATCGAAGGAGCAAAAGTCTCTAGAAAGGGGAGAAGTCGGAAGCCCTAAGATTTTACAAGACTAGAGTAATTGGAGATTTTGGTAAAGTAGCAAACGAGTGTAAATGCGGTCTTTATAGGAAGAGAGCCAAAGAGTCCCCTCCTTTAAGAGGGGCGTTGTGGGGAAGGCCGAAGCACAGGAATTTTCAAAAATCTGGAAAGTTGCAACATGGGATAGCGTCGTCAGCTTTGGTAACTGGGGAGGAATGATGGTAAGGGGCCACGTCAGATTGGAGGCAGTTGTGGGGCCCATTCCTAGACCGAGTGCCACGTGGATGATTACGTGGCAAAATAGGCCACAAAGGTATGCATTATCTGTTACGTGTCCAGAGTGACCAGTTTAAAGCCACGCGAGTTGCACGTGGTACTTCTTGGGCCCATGGGCTGTCAAGAGCCAAACCGCTCCATTCCAGACCCTAGACTAGTCCGGTCCAACTCATTCCCTACTTCCACAGATGTGGGTCGGGAGGCTCAGAGGTCTTCCTCCAGAAGACCCCCGAATGGTAACGCGCTTTTTCAGACCCAGACAGGATATTTAATGCGATCCTGAGTAAGGTGCGCGTATTGGGCAAATCGTCCTGACAGAATGGCAGTTTGTAAAAGTCTCACCCATGATAGACTCGGGCTATAGGGGATGGGGGAATTTAGGCCTCGATGATACAAGGAGAATCACGGTAATCACGGCCCATAATCTCTAAAGTAGGTCCAGATGAGAGAAGGTACTCTGTCCTGGGATTGAGAATCATGAGGTTCATAGTCCCAGGACTACATATATAGGCCAGGAGCCCCCGAAAAATGGGGCATGTATGCATAAAAAAGAGATATCTAAAAAGTTTATGAGAAGAGAAAAATATACACTGATATAAAGAAAAACTAAATCTTGGCTACCAAGAAAAACCACTGACTTAAGCATCGGAGAATCTTTGCAGGTAGCCACCCCCGCCTCTCCGACCCTGCCCAAAGCTAGGAGTACTTCAAGATAGCAAGGATACAAAGACAATTGGAAGGTACGACATCAGCGGTTCAGCAACACGTGGATAGCTGGTGGAAACCACTCCAACAATAACCTAAGAGAGAAAGGTTATTTGCGGAAGTCAAGATAAGTGTTTTATTGAATTCTATATTTTATATACGTCATATATTCTTACTTTATGGATTTCTTAGCAACTTTTATACTACAAGTTTAATTTAATTTACTAGACGAGTGGGATTTGTGGTTAGAGTAATTAGAACTAAAAAGATTTATTCTTCTAAAGCACAAACTAATTTTTGATTACTTGGACTTTGACATTATATATAAAGTTTACTTGAACTAACAATTTTGCTTTATTTGACTCCATTGGTATTGTTATTATTATTATTATAAGTTGAGGCACATTTATTTTCATGTCCGTAGGCATTAAAGTTTTAAGAGTTACGTTTTTTTTTTTTAAGTAAAACCATTTTAGTCATTCTAGAAACTGGAGAGAGAAGTTGGACTTTAGGGAGGACTAAGATGCTAGTTAGTTAGTTAATTTATTTTCTAAAGTAAGATAATTACTTAAAGTATATTCTTAGTTATTTTCAACATAGTATAATAATAGAATACATACTTTCAAGAATTTAATATATTTTTCTTACTGAGGATATCATCTCTCTTTACTACAAAATTTTCTACGTTATCTAAGGTAAGTAACGTTATATCTGCTATATAAGAATTATCTGTTTATGTGAACCAATAACATCCTTGGATTATATAAAAAATTTGTATCTGTTATTCTGTTATGCCTGAAGCATAAACATCGGAATTTATTATTCTGATATACATGAGACATGAACATGTAGCGTATTTATATTGCCTAACAAGTATTGATGAATAAGGTGTGGTAGGCCAGTGTCCAAATATCTGGTTCATTCAGGGACATTATTTAGTTCCTTCGGGAACACTCTGATAATGGTGTGAGGAGGATCTCTGCAGTACACATAGAGGTTCGAGATGTATTTAAGACTCGAGACCTCATACGATGACTTATGATTAGTTACTAGTTATTAGTTATCTACGTGGCTCAATATGCGATTCGCAGTCTTGTCAAGCAATATAATATATACGAGAATCTCAATTATGCGAATATCTATTCTCTCGTATATGCATATTGCATTTACATTCGTTACTTATTGAGTTCCATACTCATATATATTCTTATATTACAGATGATACTATCGAGATATGAGTTTTGAGGAGGAACGACGACTTTTTGACCGTGGCTTGTGTACATGAGTATTTTAACGCTCTAGTTTCCTGATAGGTGATTTTGTTCCTGTTTACGCTCTCGTTTCCTGATAGGTGATTTTGTTCCTGTTTTGTATGTGTGTGTGTGTGTGTGTGTGTGCGTGCGCGCGTGTGTGCGTGCGCGCGTGTGTGCTGTGTGTATTATGTATATTTATGAGAGACCTACTTTACGAGGGTATAAATATGTATACATTAGAATATATATATATAATTATGAGTGTAGTTTTCTTTTTTTTCCAGAAAGTTTAAAAAGTTTTAAATTTTTCCTATTTTATCAGTTTTAAGTCGAATAGTGTCTCCCGATTTCAAATATCCTTGCTTACGTGTGTGGAATCGAGGGATGTTATAATAATATAATTAAATTCATCACTAAAATTATATTAACTATACTATAAAACATTATAAACATTACGCATTATCCTAATATATATAGAAAACTTTTAACATACATTGTATAGACTCTTCTCATATAACAATTTCTAGTATAAAGGAACTAATTCAAAACCTAAAACTATCATTCAAATTAACTGAAAAAAATTTAAAATTAGGAAAAATAGTTAAAAAATTCAAAAAGTACCTAAATTACTCAAAATATCTTGTTTGAAGCAAAAATTGAAGAAAAATCCACAATACCTGATCAAAAACGAACCTAATACACATGAAAAACAAAAAAAATCACATAATAGTCGGATTTTGCTGTAGCGAGCCGAGAAAATTTAAAATCTTTCTAGAACAAAATAGAGCTACAAACACTTATAGATTTGAAAAGAAAATCCTATAGGATTGTTGGGCTCATCAAAAGGAAGAAAATGCAATAAGAATCACAATCTTTGGTGGTGATATGGCTGGAAAACTCGAAAGTGGCGGAGGAAGAGGCGATTTCGTGCTCTCGAGTTCAATCAGGGTCGAGGAAGATGTGCGGGCCCAGCATTTAAGCAGTTACCACATCGCTTCTAGTATGAGCGATGTGAATATCATTTTGACATCTATCACACCGCTCGTACTAAAAGCAACGTAGTATATTTTTATGCCACGTCACCTATTTAAAAAGTGAAGTGATATCCTTACATACCACGTCATTTTTCTTAATGAATGATGTGATTCAAGCAAAGTTAGACGTTATTTTTCTAATAGTGATGGTTAATTTTATTTGTTCCAGTTCTGCAATAATTTGGTTACCGGTTATAAACATATTTCTTTAAAAGTTATGACAAGATGACACAATTTCTTTAAATATTGTGTTAAGTTTGGGATTTCAACTACTATGAAATTGTGACTATTAGACACAATTTATTTAAATGATATATTAAGGTTAGGTAGGGAATTCAACTACTGTGACTTTGTGACCATGAGTCACAATTTTCTTACTCAATAGAATATTTTGTGACTATTAGACATAATATGATATATATCGTTATGAACATTATGAAATTGTGTCTGTTAGACACAATTTATTTAAATTATGTATTAAGGTTAGGTAGGGAATTCAACTACTGTGAATTTGTGACCATGAGTCACAATTTTGTTACTCAATAGAATATTTTGTGACTATTAGACATAATATGATTTACATCATTACGAACATTATGCAATTGTGTACCAAAATACGTTGGCTAATTGTAGAACAATGACTTTGTTTTGTAGACATGGGTAGTATTGTTATTTTTCTAAATGACAATGGTAAGTGGAATGACAATAACATGTATCATAGGATGGAGGCAAAGGGTGTTTTGCTTTCTAATGGAGCAACTTACGCTCAAGTGTTACAAATTATGTTTGAGACTCATGATTTGAGACTTGAAAACCATACTATAGAGATGAAATATATTATTAATGAGAGACTTGCTCCTATTAAGATTGTGAATAACCTGTTAACTCCATAAAATTGGAGTTATTTAGTACTAATTTACCTTAATTTTTGCTATGTTCTTGTTTAAATTAAGTTATTTCAACTATTTTTTATGTTATTTTAATATTTTGTTTATTTATTTTGATAGGAAAATAAAACAAAAATGTTTGATGCAAAATAAGGTGAATTTGTGCCTCATAAATAGGTTTTTCAAACTATTAGAATCGAAATTGAATCTGATATGGTCATAACACAACAAAAATTAGGCAAATCAGAGCTAAAATGAAGAAATAGTGCACCCAGGAATTCGCGGTGCCAGACCAAGGAAAAAGTGGCATTGCAGTGCCAATTCTCTGGAAGTTTTGGTACCGCAGCGTCAAAAAAGGTGCCTCGTTGCCACTGTCTATATCTTAGGTCAATAATAGATGGTCAAGATCAACTTTTTGACTATTCAAGGGTCCAGATTCAGCCTGTCTTAAGTTTGCAAGAGCCACCTCTTTAAAACTCTATCTTTAGGGTTGTAAGAGACATGTTGGGGTAGAGAGAAAAAGAAAAAGGTAGCCATGGAAGGAGAAGAAGAAGAAGAAGAAGATATACTACAATCCTCTATTTCTTGATTTTCTTCCATAACATCAACAATTCTTTGTTCATATCATCTTTTCTTTAATTTCTTGTGAGTTTTTCTTTATATTTTCTATATTTAGAGAGTAGTATAGTTGAGAGCAAATCTTAGATAGAGGATTCAAGGAAGCAAGAACTAAGCTTGGAAGAGGAGTTTAATAACCTCCATGAACACCTTCAAACTTTTCTGAGGGAGAATTCTATAACTTTTTATCTTTAATTTTGTGTTTGTTGAATTTATTGGATTATAATACTATTGTTCTCAATTTATACTATGAACTAAATATTTCTTTGTCTAGTTTTACTATGTGAACTAACCTAGTATCTTGTATTTATTTATTTCTCTCCTCTTTTATTAATCAAATCTATTGTTGAGTTATTTGTTTTACCTAATACTTATTATTTCTATTTAATTGATAACTAAATAGATTATTGAGTGAAATTTCTATGAGCTGAGAAAAGGGATTAGAAATTTGGACTTAGGTAAAACAACATAAGATTACCTAGTTCATGGTAAGTTTGTGAAGGATATGAATATATATATATGTGACTTGTGCAACCTCTTTGAGAATTACTAAACTAAATGAATCTAGTCAATTTATGTTAAGAGTAACATATTAGCTTGTTTAAGTGTTTTCACCTATGTCTTAGAAATGAGTTTGTGAATACATTCGAATTCTCAGTTGACAACTCTAGTGAATTAATTAATTTAAGAGGAAAATTGGGAGATTGTGTGTTTAAAGGATATTGGAGAATTAGTAAATCTAGACATTTTTTTATTGCTTGCTTTTATTTATTTTGCATGATAGTGTAGTTTTCTTTATTTTATTTCTTTAAAATCTATATTTTGGTTATTTGAATAAAGTTAAAATTGACCAATTTTAATACTTAGCTTAGGTTTAGTAATCATTCCTCATAGATTCGGCACTCTAACTCCTAAATCTATATTACTTATGACCGTGTATACTTGCACGGGAGTGTGTGCATTTATAGTTGCACATTCTAACTAATATGACCATTCTCTAAAAGTTTATATGGAGCTAAAGAAGAATAAAGTAGACAAGAGCAAGTATCCTCTCTTTATACATATAATTGATGAGCCAATAATAATGCTATGGATATTTATACAAGTAAATGTGAGTCAGCCACGTCGTCCGCATGTTCCAAGTGTAGCGGATCCACCTATGTCTTTTGCTGCTAAGTGTGTTGGGGATGGACTAGAAAAGCAGTCCCAGTTTCAAACACCTCATAGCGTAGAACATAATGGACATAGCAATGGTGCTAGATCTGTGGTTCATGGTAGATCCTAATACAGAACTTCAGTTGAAACTTTGTTAATAAGCAAAAGGATTTATTCTCAGTCTATAGCAGAAGTTCCTACCAGTTCAACTGGTAACATTCCTTTTGAATTATTTGAGGTACTTTCAAATATATCACTGATTGTGATAAAAAATCATGGAATGTATGTTAACAAACATACACTAAAAAAGCATCTATATAGCTTTGCAATCAGTAATCACTTCCAATTCAAAATCAAGTCTCTGTCAAGAACATCATTACATGTTGTATGTTATGATGACAACTACAAGTGGTTCATTCGTACAACTCAAATAAAATAGACCCCAAAATTCCAAATAAGAAGGTAAATTTGTCTGACTATCAATCACAAAGTTTATGACAGAGCGACATACAAATGGGGAACACAAATGTTTGTGACATTCAATCATAAAATATGTGACAAATCAGCACATTTTTTTTTATGATTGCCTCATATGTTAGCATATCATCAAATACAATTCTTATCTCACATGTTCTCATTTGATGCAGATATAATTCTGAGCATACTTGCTCTATTAATAGTAGGAAAAAAGAGAATCAATAAGCAACCAGTTATATAATTGGAGACATAGTGAAGTACCATTATTCTAACCCAGCATGAAAGCCTTTCACACCTAATGACATTATGGATGAAATAAAAAAGAATCATAGTGTCAATATGGGTTACCATAAAGCATAGAGGGCAAAGAAAAGGCATTAGAGATTTTGTTGGGAACAGATGAGGAATTGTACACTTTATTGCCTACTTTATCTTTCATATTAGAAACCGATAACCTTGATTCAGTGGTTGCACTTAAGACGAAGTAGATACAAGAGGAAGAGAAAATGGTAGAACACTTCAAGTACTTTTCTATGTCTTTATCGGCTTTCATTCAAGGATGACCATATTGTAGGCCTATTATAATAATTGATGGATCTTTTTTGAAGTCTTATTATCATGAGATATTGTTCACGACATATGCAATGGACACAAATGAGCAAGTATTTCCTCTAGCCTTTGAAAATGGTGACTCAGAGAATAAAAATGCATGGGTGTGGTTCTTGACCAAGTTCAAGGAAGCATTGGGTGAGGAAGATGAAATCGCAATAATATCCGATAGAAATGAAAGCATTGCATATGCGATTCAGCAAGTGTTTCCTAATGCTCCGTATGGCTTTTGCATACATTATTTGTTGAATAATGTGAAGAACGAATTCAGAGAAGTGTCTAAAGCAGTTAATTGGAAGTTTGTGAAGGTTTCCAAAGTATATATTGTCACAGAGTAAGAGCATTTCATGAATTTCCTTGACAATGAGGACCATGGAATTTGATATTACCTTTCATCCAATGACGTGGGAAATAAAAAATGGGCACATTCCTATTTCACTAGTAGGAGTTATTCTATAATGATTTCCAATAATGATAAGTCCTTTCATGTGGTGGACGTCGAACTTAGGAAATTTCCATTTCAGAAGTTACTTGAGTTTCTAAGAAGAAGAATGTAACAATTGTTCTATGAAAGGCACCTTGCTACTGTAGGGATATTCACCGTACTTGCAATAAATGCATAAAAGCATTTAGTGGATATTCATAGATATTCATACTGCGTCAACTAGAATGACTGTAAGTCCACTTCCTAACTCGCAATTTTTTTATTTGCAGTAAAGTATTTTACGACTCCGCATAATGAATTTTGTGACTTTAGGTAATAGAATCTACAGCATACCATCACATATTTTTTGACTATTTGTATTGACTCTAGTATAATTTTTCACTATTTGTATTGACTTCATTCATTAAATTATTAGGTCAATCTATCAAGTGCTTTTCAGTTTCAGGTCGTGGAGAGGGATTATAGACCATACATTGTTGATCTACAAAATAAAACTTGCATATGTCGGGAATTCTAGGTTGACCAATTTATATGTTTACATATAGTGACAGGTTATTCAATTTGAGGCTTCTTTGTGTATAATTATGTATTTAGCTATTACAAAAGGAAGAAGTTGGTTGCCACTTATGCTAGAGTTATGCATCCTCTTGGTCATCCATCTGATTGAATAATCCCTGATGAGATTAAAGACTGGGTAGTGAAACCGCCACTTATGTGAGCTAGATCAACAGGTAGACCAAAGAAGAAAAGGATCTTATCAAATAGTGAAGAGGCTTGGAGGCAAAAATGCTCACATTATAGCCAAAATGGCCATAATAGGCAGACTTGCAAGAATCTGATCTTGTTACGTATAAGAATTCATGGATAAGGGAGCCGTTCTAGTAGTCATTTCTGCCATTAATAAGTTTATGATTAGTGTACGTGAAGAGACTCCTAGTGAGCACATTTTTAAAGTTAAATGTAATACATTATTGTGACTAGAAAGTGGCGAATATATGTCGTGTTGTAACAAATATGTGCGAAATTTCCACTTGGTTGAACGTTTTTTGTTAAATCGCACATTATCTAATATTTTGTAACTAAGAACATTGATATTTTTTGGTAACTTTAAAAGTAAATATAATTAAATGTCACAAAATTTGTGACTCTTGATATTTGTTATAGTCTACAATCACTGTTACATAAAGTATGATATACTGTCAAGAAATTGTGCTACTTTGTAACAAATTGGTTAGAGGCATGACAAAATGATGCATCTAATTAGATAATATTAAAAGGAGCAAAATATAGATAGCCTGCCTGTTAATGCTGACTTGTGTCACTTCATCACAGAATTAGTCACAAAACATTTATTTTCTTCATATTGTCTAACTATTTTCAAATTAGCCATACTGCAAAACCCACAAAATAAAGCTTGAATAGGGTTATTCCCACTCCAAGTCACTAGCAAGTTCTTTCTCCTCCTATTCTATGGCATATGAGTACAACTCAAATGCGAGCTTTCAACGGAAGAAATCTATCTTTTCTTGACATACATCCAGTATTGAGTAGTCATGCATTAGGTACTCAGTATACTTAATCACAAAGATACTACAGCCCCCATTATCATTGTACAAACAATAATTAAATAACAATATCATAATTAGTATATAAAAATGTTTTAAAATATAAAATATGATTACTCATTATCATATTGTGGGTTATCGGAACAATGCTTAACTTTGAATGACACAACACTACTTTCATCTTTTTGCTCCATAAACATGCCAATACTATCTAGCAAAATTGGCAAAAAAGTGGCCATTGCTTCGAGTACCTCATCATATACTCGAATGTAAACCCGATCTACTTCAGTCCATTAAAAATGGCAGGCCATCTGACCATTAACAATGTAACTCCGAGTAGTTGACAATTTTTCCAATCGAATTTACCCCCATAATTGTTGAATTCTTTCCAACCAAATTTAAGGTAATTGGCGAAATATGTATATGTCATCGTAAAAAACTATATGAACCAGTCCATGTTGTACTTGCGCTTCTTCTAGAAGTAATAGAAGCAAGTACATATATGCTGGACACCAAAAACATGAAAGTAATTCAACTTGTGACATGAGTTCACAAAATTTATTGCAAATTGTCAGATAATTTGTTAAGAGATGCAAAAATTGATTTTACATTGGTTTTTACCTCTTCTTCATTGGTTTTTATTAATTTCTCTGAAGCCGAAAATCTGACAGGAGGCTTTTGTCACCTTGTTGTGCATCGAACATTCTTCGCTTAAACATCCTTTTTGGTTGCCTTCAGCTTCATCTAAAAGTGAAAGTTCACCCAAAAAAAAAAAAAGAAAACTTATGTAACAGTTGGTGGTAAGAGAAATTGTGAATAACAGTCATACATTTGTAACACTGCATCACAGATTATTAACTAACCTTCTTAACCTTCTTAATTTATTAAAGTGTGTTAACATAAAATAGGGTAATCATATATGTGAAGTGAACTCAAATTTATTATGACAACACAACACTTTATTCATTGAATTTGTGACAAAGAGTCACAAATACTTTGATAAAGTGTCCAACAAAAGGATAAATTTAAATTAACTTTAATTATTTAGTGACTCACATTCGGATTGGAGAAGATAGACTTCTGCAGTACCTCTGTTGATGGCGTCATTTAGTACTCTAACACAATATTCTTGGGATGGACTCTACTTTTTTCTCTTTCACGGCAAAAACTTAGCCAAGCAAGGGAATACAATTCTAATACTCTGCCTTTTCAATGTACTGTTATCAGCAAAGTAAGTTGGGCTGATATGCTTACTCCCTTTTGTTTTCTATTACTTTTCATTGGTGTCACCATCACACTGTAAATCCATTATAAGCGCCATGTCTTCTATAGAAAAGCTTACCAATTTACCACAAATTTCAAAGAATACTGTCATTCCCCTTATATCCACGAACTTCTACCACTCACATTACCAGATAATTAAGTATTTGTGTAGAAGATGCAAGTTGCTTTACCTTCAATAAATGACCAAAATAGGTTTGAGAGAACATCTCTTTTTGTCGTTCATTCAACTTTGCTTTGATGTGTCTTATGTAACTATCGATGTCACCAAAAAAAAAAATTAATCCTCCCTTGTCTTACTTCATTATCTTCAAACTCTAATCATAATTTCCATCCTTGCAAAAAATAAAACATTTATATTAATAAAGACATGAATTGAACAACTTTTCCTTGTTAACCTGACATAAATATGTGACTATCACAAAAGTCTTAGGACTTCAAGTCACAAAGTTTGTGACCCTCACATATTTGTAACTGCAAGGCATATACAAATTGTTGGAGCGGTTTCTCACCAGCCGTCCACGTGCCTCGAACTGCTAATGCTATACTCTCCAACTGTCCACATGTCCTTACTGTCCCAAAGTCCTCTGAACTCCAAGTAAGATCGGAGAGGCGGGGGTGGCTACCTGCAAAGACTCTCCGATGCTTAAGTCAGTGGTTTATCTTTGTGTTGGGTAGCAAGGAAAATATTTCAGTATGAAAATCTCTCTGTTTCTTGTTTACAGATTTTTCTATATATATCTGTCTTTTTTTAGTGTACCTGCCCCTCTCGGGAACGTATGGTTCTTATATATGTAGTCCTGAAATAGTGAACCGCATGGTTCTCAATCTTAGGACTGAGTACCTTTCACTTCGAAATTTTTTTTAGCAGTCACGGGCCGAGATTTCGGCGATCTCCTCTGTGCTGCCGTGGCCTGATTTTCGCCGCCTCCTTTGGCTTCAATCTGTCAGGAGTAAGATCTGGGTAAATCATCGTTCTGTCAGGATGGCTTATCCCTGGCACACACCTACCCAGAATCGCATTAAATACTCTGTCTGGGTCTGGAGCCGTGAGTCGCTTTCCATTGTATTCGGTCGGAAGACCCTTGGAGTTTCTGACCCTCCCGACCGTTGGGGTAAGGGCCGCTGTTCCATGATGGCAGACCCTTGGGGCTTCCGACCCCCAGCTGTCGAGGTTGGGGTCAGACTAGGCCAAACCGTCTCGGGTCAGTGATGGACTCGGCCCTAACCTCGGACGGCCCAATGGCCGATTGTGAGATCACGTGTGATCAGCGTGGCCTTCTACGTGGCATAAGGCTTGGGAACGGGTCCCATAACTGCCCCCATTTCCCTACTTGATGGATTCGTGTCTATCAAGTGGGGAAACCGTCTTTTCGTTCCTCCAATCTGGGGGACGCACGTGGTTCCCTCTTCCCAGTGCGGGGATACGCCATCCCTCATCACGAGATCTGTTTGAATTTTGAAGTTCTGACTGCTTGGTTTCTTTTATTTTCTCCTCTTCCAGAAAAACTCTTCGGCTTCTCCCCTATAAAAACTGCAATTGTGTTCATTTGCCATTTTATCGAAATTTTCAATCATCCTAACCTCATAACATCCTAGGGTTTCTGCTTCCTTCTCTTCTAAAGACTCTCACTCTTCTAGTCGCGTTTCGGAACAATGGCTTCAAATCAAAATCAGGAATTGCAACCCGCTATGGATTCAGAATTAGACTCACTGAGGAGGCAGCTCTGCCTCCCTGGAGGAGTGACGCTTCAACGAGTTGAGGGCCTTGCAGACTGGTACCTTCGCCCCTGCGCCCCCGAGGGTTCCATCGTCTTGGGCAGGAAGCATCTGGATGCCTGCGATTCCCTCTTCCTCCCCTAATCCACCAATTTTTTGCCTTGACGGGAATCCATCCGATGCAGCTGAATGCAAACGGGATTATGATTCTGATGGGGCTCTCTGCCCTGTCAGTTATCTACAACATGCATATCGACCTGGAGGTGGTCTTTTATGCTTATAAAATCATTCTTATCCCCAAGAAGGGCTCCTACCCCACCTTCTATCTCCAGCTGCTGCCTGGACGCCACATCTTTTGTGGGTTACCGCGGTCAGACAAACAATGGGACTCTCACGCCAGGCTTTATGCCGTTGGAGGGGCGTGGTGCTCCCCTTGGGTGAACGGAGAGCATTTCCAAGTCCCCTCAGTCTTCCTACAGAGTAAGTATTAGACCATGATCTTTGGGTCCGGGTCCTCTCTTGATATTATTGCTCATGTTATTTTGTCCTCTGCAGCCTCAGCAGAAGAAAGCAGGTTTGAGCCGCACCTGTCGACTGGGCGGCTCAAAGGCCTGGAGGGGATCATAATCTTCAGCTCTCTGGGGGAATGCCGGCACATTCAAGCCGTCCTCAACCCCCTGACAATGAACCTGATGCCCAGGATGGTCTCGTACCTTCCCTTCCCTTTGGATACCTGGGTCATCACCAAGTACCTGAGGAGTCGACTCGACGCCTCCGCCCTGAACCGATTTCGCCGGGATGAAAGCGACCGGATCACCATGGTGAGTCGGCAGGTTGCGGCTTCAAGCCAGCTGGCAGGAACCAACGATCTGGTAGCACCGTCCAATCATGAGCTCGAGGAGGCCGTGAGGCTTATGGCAACGGAGTGCGTCAGGCTCTGCCAGGAAGAAAATGCCGCCCCCAAAAGGGTTAGGGGTGAGTTTATTTTTAAATCTTTGAATCTTTGTGGGTCAGGCCGCGACCGCAAACAAATCTCGTTGTTTGTTTTTTACAGGTTCTGAGACAGGCCCGGCGGCCGGCCCCTCTCCCATCAAAGGGGGTGCCACAGCATCAAAAGCTCAAACCAAGGCATCTGCTGGCCGGCGCCTCGTGGTGCATTTGGGAGGAGCAAAACCAGTGGCTCCCCGCTCTGATGCTGGCGGATCTCCACCTAGGGGACCGTCTGCCATCACTGACCCCAGACGGTTTGGCCTAGTCTGACCCCAACCTCGATAGCTGGGGCTCGGAAGCCCCAAGAGTCTGCCATCATGGAACAGCGGCCCTTACCCCAATGGTCGGGAGGGTCAGAAGCCCCAAGGGTCTTCCGACCGAATACAATGGAAAGCGACTCACAGCTCCAGACCTAGACAGAGCATTTAATACGATTCTGGGTAGGTGTGTGCTAGGGACAAGCCGTCCTGATAGAACGGCGATTGACCCAGATCTTTCTCCTGACAGATTGAAGCCGAAGGAGGGTGCGAAAATCAGGCCACGGTAGCATAGAGGAGATCGTCGAAATCTTGGCCCGTGACTGCTGAAAAAGATTTCGAAGTGAAAGGTACTCTGTCCTGAGATTGAGAACCATGCGGTTCACTATCTCAGGACTACATATATAAGAACTATGCATTCCCGAGAGGGGCAGGTACACTAAAAAAAGACAGATATATATAGAAAAATCTGTAAACAAGAAACAGAGAGATTTTCATACTGAAATATTTTCCTTGCTACCCAACACAAAGATAAACCACTGACTTAAGCATCAGAGAGTCTTTGCAGGTAGCCACCCCCGCCTCTCCGATCTTACTTGGAGTTCAGAGGACTTTGGGACAGTAAGGACACGTGAACAGTTGGAGAGTACAGCATCAGCAGTTCGAGGCACGTGGACAGTTGGTGACCGTCTATGGGAAAAGGTTGAACGTGGGAAAAAAGAGTAAGAAACTCACGACCGCGCTCTCCCCGAACAAAAAAGCCATACAATGTCTAATGGCACCCTCAAGAATGACAACCAGGAGCACACGTCCCAACGCCGAAGGAAGCTCCCGAGAAGAACGATCAGATCTGGGGCAGAAGCTGGATCAGATGCTTGCCGCTCTGGCAGAAGCAAACAGGAAGGCAGAGATGGCCCACGAGGCCATCCTGGGTTTAAGGGACGAGGTTGCAGAGGTACGTAGAGATAACACTCGCCTCGAAGGTTTGCTGGCAAGTGAAGATAGGACTCAGTGGAGGGAAGATTTTGACGAAGAAGTCTAACAAGAGTTCGGAAGCCAACCGCGGGGAGAAGCTCCCGCCCCATCCGGGTTGCGGATGTAGGGGGTGCGGCAAAGCCAATCGAGACCTTTTCAAACCAGGGGGGCAACGGGCTGAAGACACCATGAAAGCCCTGGGGGTACGCCCCCCGACTGGAAGCAAGAGATGATGGCAGAGTTAGGTAAGAGACTCGGCAACCATCATAGCCAGACCCCTGATGATCTGGCAGAACAAACTGTGCGAGGCATCAACCGGACAGCCTTCGCTGACTGGATCCAGATGGAACCCAGGCCGAGGGATTTCACAACCCTGACTTTTAGGCCGTTCGAGGGGAAGATTAACCCTCCCAACCGTTGGGGTAAGGGCCGCTGTTCAATGATGGCAGACCCTTGGGGCTTCCGACCCCCAACTGTCAAGGTTGGGGTCAAACTGGGCCAAACCGTCTAGGGTCAGTGATGGACTCGGCCCTAACCTCGGATGGCCCAATGGCCGATTGTGAGATCACGTGCGATCCGCGTGGCCTTCTACGTGGCATAAGGCTCGGGAATGGGTCCCACACAAATAGTTCAAATATTAAAGGTATTTGGACTTCAAGTCACAAAGTTTATGACTCTCGCACATTTGTGACTACAGGGCATATACAAATAAGTCCAATATTGAAGGTACTTGGACTTCAAGTCACATGACACTAAGACATTCGTGTCCATAAGGCATGTACGAGTTCAAAACTAAACGTAAATCTACATTCATAAATTTTGTGATCTACAGTCACAAATCAAAAACATCATATATTTTTCTACCAAACAATTAAAAAAAAAAGCTTTTAATCAACCGTTGCTGGAACTAAACAAGAATAAAGATGATTCTTTGATTACTTTTCTGGTCCATTTATAGAAAATGACTAATCTATAAAGTAGACTTAATATCCCAAATTCAGTACTCCAAAATAGAGATACATTCCAAAACAAAAATCAACAAAAACATTACCTTTTCTTCTTTTGCCGCTGTCCTTTTCTCTTTTTCCTTTGACTTCTTCACCATCGTCTTCTTCACCGACGTCTTCGCCACTTGGGTAGACAACCAGATGGGTGAGGTTTTAGTCCCAGCCTCCTCACCCTTCTTCTTCTTCAACCTCAGTGACATCCTCGAAGAAGATGACTGTGGATGCGGGGATTCAAAATCCAAAACTTCTATTCCTTCCTCTTCTTCGAAGTCTAACGGGTTTTTGCCATTCTTTGAGAGGATGGTGATTGGGTACTTGGGTTTGTGGAGGTTTTTCTCTACTGGGTTACTTCGCTGAAAATAGGTCGCTGAAAATAGGAGAGAAATGGGGGAGTTGAGCTCAACGGTTCCTTCCCCAATCGCCTTTACATTTGAATTCTTTTTTTCTTTGAAAGAATTATTTTTTAGTCTGGGTTTGAGTTTTCGTGAAAAAAAAGAGAAATTAGGTTAAATATGCTCCGTAATACTCTTATTTTGGCCCATATGCACAAGTTAAAAACATTTGAAAAATATGCTTGCAGACGAAAATACCCTTACTAATACCTAAGAGAAAATATGCATCTTCCTCTTAAACTCCTCATTTCTCTCTCTCTCTCCAACTCTCTCTTTCGTCTCCTTCTCTGAAGAGCCAAGAACCTATTGCGTCGTTAACCGAGGAAGACGAAAACCCGTCGTGCCGTCTATCGTAAATCTCTCTCACTGTTTAGGATTACGTTGACAAAAATGAGTCTCCAAAAAAAGGTAAGCAAAATATGATTTGAGGGTTTTTTTTTTTTTTGAATTTAGGGCATTTGTAGTAGAAGACGATTTAGAAATTTTTGACTTCATTCCGACATTTTTTCGATGCATTTTCGATTATTTGGTCTAAATTTTTGATCATATTTCGATGAGTATGGTTGAAAATAGTACTGGAAAATCACGTGAAATTCGACGTGTTATCGATGGTATTTCGACGTATTTTCGATGGTATTTCGACTGTGTTTCGATTTACAGAGTCGAAATTTCGATACCTTTTCGATGATATTTTAAAAGAGAAATTAGGTTAAATATGCTCCGTATTTTCTATTAAATAGGTAAAATAAACTTTCGATGTTATTTCGACTGTGTTTCGATTTTATTTCGATGAGGTTTCGATGAATAGTGCTGAAATTTCGATACAGTTTCAATGACATTTAAGCTAATTTGTCTTTTAAAATAGAAAATAAGGCTGCTCTAAATTTTCAATGTTAGTTCGACTATTTTTCGATGACAGTTCGATGATATTCGATGGTATTTCGACTGTGTTCGATTTACAGAGTTGAAATTTCGATACATTTTCGATGATATTTTAAAATAGGTAAAATAAACTTTCCATGTTATTTCGACTGTGTTTCGATTTTATTTCGATGAATAGTGCTGAAATTTCGATACATTTTCGATGACATTTTAAAATAGAAAATA
>JXTB01000720.1:74202-86088 GCA_002914805.1 Parasponia andersonii | reverse complement strand
GGGTAATTTATGGAAAAAGTAAAGTAAATCCTTCCGAGATTTTATCTCATACTATTTCATTATTTTCCAGTTCAAAATATTTTCATATTCTTTTTTTTTTTTATCTTTTGTTTTCCTCACAGATTCACCAAAATTCATGGAAACATTTAAGCTTGATTGCTATCCTTGAAGTGTAGTAAAAAAACTATATATAAGAATCATGTCGTCTTTAGCTTAGAAAATACCCAATCGTTTATAAGTTTAAAAAAATTGAAAATTAAATATTAATATAAGAACCTTAGTCTTTGAACATGGTTGTCTTGCCTGTTATTTTTCCTCTTCTTTTTTTTGGTCTTCTGGGTATAGACTTCTTTTTTTCAGTAATATATACAGTATTCGTATATAATTTTGTGTTATGAACTTTAACTAAACAATTAAGAAAAATGGGTTACTAATTATTTTTATTAGGACCAATTATCCCTTACAAGGCATGTGGGAATAGTGCTCTGGGAATCGATTCTTGGAGAAATCTTCACATGTTCTTGTTAAAAATGGTGCCAAAATGAGATGAGCAAGATGAATAAAAATATCTATATAACAATAGCTTACGAAAAGTGCTATTTTTATTCTCTCTTTCTAAAGCCTATCCCTCCTTTTACATTAACTAATATATTGGTTCCTTGTCATTTAGCAGGAAAAAAAAAAAACCTAAACTCTTGGGCTTTCCCCTTTTTTTGAAAATAAAAACAGAGTAAGTTATTTAGAATATGTTCTCATCTAAAGCCAAAAAGTAACTTTGCTATGGTAAACAATGGCCAAAATTACAGAGTCAATAACAACAGCTTCACCATTAACAAGCTTGACTTTGTTGCAATTGAAGCACTTGATTCCAGATTTGATCTTCTCCAATGTGTACAATCATGGGTCTTCCCTTTTGTGTTATTGCTCCAAAGGTCCATGGAAGGTCTTTTAAGCCCAATTTCTCAATGTTCCCGTGAACCAACCATGACAAAGTTGGAGCTACGCCATCAATAGAACAACATGCTCAATATGGATTTCTTATAAATTTCTCTAGCGAGTTTCCTCAAGGAATCCAATTTGACCGCCATGGTTTTACAAAACAAGAATCCCAAAAAACAGAGAACGGAAATCGTTTAAAAAGAAGGGGAAAAAAAGTCAAATATGGAAAACTCTTAACTGGAAAAATGAATAGTTTAACTTTGAACTAGACAATAATAAAATAGTTTGAGATAAAAATCTCAGATAAGTTTTATTAATTTTTTTTCTTCCATAAAATATCCCTAAACGATAGGCCATGTGGCTAGTACGTGCTCATTTAAGAAGAAACGTAAACAAAATTGGGTCGGACTGACGGTTGCAACTCTTTTGGAAGGTTAGGGATTTAAATAACAAGATTTAAAGTTTAGGGACCTAAATGCCAAAGATACTAATGATTAGAAATTTTTGCTGCAAATTACCCTAATTTTACTTTATTTTCTAAGTATTTATTTGAGGCACCAAATTATTTTAGTGAAAAGTCGAGCTTAATTATAAGAAATCATTTTCACGCTATATATGTCGATGTATTATGTACAAATTTTTGCAACCTAAGCATGCATGGGGCGAAAATTAAAGAGCTATAACTTTTTTCCTTTCTTACTAATTATATTCACATTATTGAACAAGGGAAGTCGTAAAACCTGGACTTTGCACGTTCATACTTGGAATTTTATTTTAATCACAATTTTATCTATAATTATAATTACTAAAAAGGACATTATAATAGTTAAATGTACTCATATTGTTATTCGTAAACATTATCAAGCAGTAACTCAAAAAGAAAAAAAATAACAAATAAAGAAATACAAAAGCTGGCAAATTCCTTAAATCTGAGAAGGAAGTTACTAGTTTCATTCTTCGAAATCATCCAACAAAATTGCCAAAGGAGCAACAATCCGTAAAATGCACTGTTGTTCATTCTTATACACATCATAAATTAGTATGTCTTGATATCAGTACAAATGATGAAACTATTTATTGATTGTTCATATCACAACCCAAAACAGGAGATAAAATGATACCCAAATAACCGGTCCTCCTCACCCCAGTAAATTACTGTCACTTGTTAGTGTGTGATAATCATAATTTGAGTTTTAACAAGTGAACTTCAGAATCCATGATAGGCAGCTTACTTTGTTTTTTAGTTTTATTCTTAAATTTTATTTCCTCGACTATTTATTCTTTTTTTGCTTTCGTTTGAATTATTGTTATTGTATATTTAAGTTTATATATAGACTGAAGTATATTAAATAATAACCAATTTGCCTTAAGAATACTATTATTTGACTGTGCATGATATTATATATTTATATTTTTGAGGTAAGACAATATCAAATATTTGTATAGGAAGAAGGAAGAAAACACAAACTAATATGGCGGTGATGGATTACATAGTATGGTGAGTTACAACTTATATTTGACGGAGCATGATCATATCATACATTTATATTCTTGAGGTAAGACAATATCACATATTTGTATAGGAGGAAGGAAGAAAACACAAACTAATATGGCAGTGATGGATTACATAGTATGGTGATTTACAATTTATACCAATATATTGAGGGGAGAGATGAGGTACTTTAAAAGTAAAAAAGAGTAGATGTACTAAAAGAAAAGTGTATTTTTGGAATTTGAAAATAGGTAAATTTTAATAAAATATGTAAAAAGAAAAGAATATACAAAGTTAAAAGAATTGATGAATTTAGAACTTCTCATTGAATAATTCCCCGCTTTTATTTTGTTTTTTTTTTTTTTTTGAGCTAACGTGTATATTCTCTGCGAATCTATGAAAATATAATATAATGTTCCACCGTAGTCTCAAAATTTTGCAACTTGATCTATTTTATTCCGGAGTTTCAAAATATTGTACACAGAGTACTCAAACAAACGGATCTAAAACAGAAGACCACCAGTTATTTAACATCAAACTAATAAAAATGGCATTAGCTACACATCAATTCGTATGGATGCATGTGGTGATCGATGATCACCAGACGACCAATGTATCTTAGCATCATTCACCTTCCCTTAGGATCATTAATCTCAGAGAACACAGTCCCGGACATGCCTTTCATGGATTCGTTCGTGGTAGAACCCTGCTCACTGCTGCTGACCATTTTAGTCATTCCACTGGATTTTATCTCAGTCGTGTCTTCCCAGCTACAAGTGAATGCACCATCACTATTGTTATTATCTATGAGAGCGACCTCATCCTCACATTTTAATTTCATTATTTCGCCACCAACCCTGTCGTTGTCCTCCGCGTTCTGCTGTAGCTGCATTGCAAACTCAAGGCCCCACACGACGTCATTCATCGACGGCCGTTCCGTCCCGTTATCCAGCAGACAGGTCATTGCAATCTCACCGTACTTCTTTAGGCACTCTGGCGCAATCCTACCCGTCAGATGTGAGTCTATGATCTGATGAAGCGTTCCGTTGTGATAGCAACTCTGTGCCCACTCGGCCAAGCTCACTTGTCTCCTCTCTGCGTTCCTTACTATTGGTGGCCTACCACACAGAATCTCGCACAAGACGACGCCGAATGAGTACACGTCAGACTTTTCCGTAAGCTGTTGACGCCTGTAGTATTCCGGGTCCAAATACCCAATGCTACCCTTTACCACTGTGCTGACGTGGGCCTTGGACATGCTAGTGGGGCCCACTTTTGACAAGCCAAAGTCCGAAACCTTGGCCACCCATTTCTCATCTAGTAAAATATTTGTCGTTTTAACGTCACGGTGGATGATTGTATACTTTGAACCCGTATGGAGGTAGTGCAGCCCACGCGCCGCTCCAATACAAATCTCGAGCCGTTGTTTCCACGCGAGAGGTGGGTTTTCGGTGTTGTAGAGATGGCCGCGGAGGGTCCCATGCGCCATGTAATCGTAGACGAGGATCATCTCTCGGTCGTCGTTGCAGTAGCCAATGAGAGAGACGAGGTGGCGGTGGCGGAGATGGGAGAGCATCTCGATCTCGGTCCTGAACTCGCGAACCCCTTGTGATGACTCAGCCTTTAGTCGTTTGATGGCAACCGGGGTGGTCCCATTGTCGATGTAACCTTTGTACACGTTGCCAAATCCTCCAACCCCAATAATGAAAATATCTTCGAAGTCGTTGGTGGCGGCTTTGATCTCAGCCAATGAAAAGTAACGACACAGATCGGACGGCAATGATGACGAGCCTCGGGTCTTGCTCGACTTGGTAGTGGTAAAAGAAATAGGGCCCCACCATGTTTTTCCGTCGCTAGAGGCCGACCCTTTGACTTTTCTTCCTCTCCAGAGAAGCAAGAACCCGATGACGGATAGTATAACTGCGGCGCCGGAAACGACACCAGCAACGATGCCAATAGTATCCGTTCGATTATTCTTTTCCTTCTTCTCTAGGCCAGATGATGATGGTGTTGGTGCAGTTGCTGGTTTCGGGTCAGGGTTCGGACCCGCGAGATTGCCGAGGGAATCGTTCAGTTTGAAGATCTCGATGCCGTTCAAGATTGCATCCGTGTACGTACTGATTGCACCGTCTCCTATTGCTTGCAGAGCGACAGAGAAGTTTTTTTTCTTTATACCATCGTTACCAAACATCGGAACTGCGTAGTCCCTGACATAGGGAATGTATTGTCCCCCGGCCCAACCGAACACGTCAGCTCTCTCGTCAGCGATTTGGTTCGCTATGAAAATCTGAAAAACCCGAGCACCGGTTTCATTCATCTCGGGCTGAATCTCGCAAAAGTGTAACCTCACAAAGTAATAAAACCCGTAATCCACTTGGAATTCCCACGTGAGCCTGTAGCTCAAGATTTTAGTTTTGTCATCATCATTCCCCATGGACCGGGCGGTTCTATAGACTTTGTCTGGTGCCGTGTAGTTTGGAAGAGCTTGGAAGCTGAGCTTTTTGTCAGTTTCAGGTAGACGATTGACCCCCGGAATCGTCAGGTATTCATCTTCGTTATCCCAACTCCGAAACATGCCAGTGTCAGACGCTTCCGGGATAGAGTTCCCACCAATATTTACTCGATATAGCTTCTCCAGAGCGGTCTCCTCTATTAGCTGGTAACGCTCCTTCTGTCCCAGAAGCCTGAGCGGATTGCCGGTTTCGGATTTCAAGTAATAGAGATCGGTGGGCATCGATACGACTTCGATTCCATTAATGAAAGCATACGCGTCTGGAATTGAAGAGCTAGGAGTGAACCTTATATCGAGATTCGAATTAACGACTACGGCGCAGAACTCTTTCACGATGTTTTCTTGGCCAAGAGCTCCCGCCGTAAGATAAGCGCTAAAGTTTCTTAGGAGGCTATATTGGCCGGCTTCGACGGAGAAGAAGGCCTTGGACTGTTCGAAGTTGTCGTATGTAGCCGCGTAGAAGTGCAACCGGATGAACTTTGGGCCGGGAGTTAGCGGTATAGAGTAGGTGAACTCGGAGCGCGAGACACGGGCGTTCCCGTAAGGCACAGAATCGCCTTGCTTGAATGGTAGTCGGGCTTCTGAGGGGATTGATGCGTTATTTTTGCCTTTTAAGGGAAAAAATTTTGAGTTGATGTCACCATTCCAGCTCCGATTGTGGACTGTGGTTTCGCCTGTAGAGCCGCAGTCCAGGGCTATGTTGTCCTCAGGCGAGTAAAGAACGGTTTGCCCATGGGTGATTCCGGTGAGTACGTAGACGGTGAGAAAGAGGTAGAATGATGTACCGTGAAGGTGAATCATAATAGCATGAGATCGAGAAATAGGCAAGAATTTAGAAGAGAAAGAAAGAAAACTACTGTTTTGTATTAGTATCTCCTAATTATACACTTTTCTTTTGAGGTGGTTACATGGTCTAAGATCCAAGTCCTCAGAGTCAGAAAGTTAACAAAAAATAGTTTAGAAATAGTTTTTTCATCTCAATTTAGCTCGAATGTACATGCTCATTCAATTAAATTCAATTAGTCCTTGGTTCATTTTTGTATTTGCCAAGATGTTTCAATTGGGTCAACTTTGATTATTATGGTCTTCTCCGGCTATGAAAACGGATAATAAGAAAGTTTTCTTTTAATAAACTTAAATAGGGCATACTTGAATATACGGTATACCTGAATTGGTGTATCAATACACTTTGGTGGCCCACATAAACTGTATTGTTGGGTTATAGTATATTATAGGTACCTTGTAAACCCGTTAGTGACCACTGTTACTCGATAGTCGACTTTTTAGGCAGTTAGTATCATTAAGGGCTTTGAATTGATTTAAGGCATATGGTTGAACTGTAGGAGGTTCGGAAAGGAAGCCAGCTCAACGATACTCACAAAGGAGTATGACGTTGATTCGTAGGTGAAACTTGCTCTTAATAGAGTCAAACCATCCGCTGCCCATCGTCGTTCTATTTGCACCACCTATCGTCGTCCTGCCCACTCTGTCGCCTACCGCTCACTGCCTCCTTGCACCGCCGGTTGTCGTCTATTGTCCATCCAAAGTTCTCTCCTCTTTTTGTTTAGCAAATCAAGTTTTTTTATGGAACTTTCTCTTGTCTGGGTTCATTTTTATTTTTGTTTATAATTTGATTCTGTAACTGAATATTCTTGTTTATTATAATATCCAATTTATATAAAAACTTGAAATTAAGTAATTTAGAAGGTTGTTATTAAAGATAACAATTAGATTTAATGGGACTTTTATGACTGAATTAAGGTGATATGCAAATGGGTTCGAATTGTTTTACTAAGCTACAGTTTGATTACATTTTAGTCAAATTTTTGTGAATATTCCAAAACTTAGCTTTTTTTCATTTATTAAGAATAAAATAAAATGAACAATCTATTTTTACGTAAATAGACTTTGTCTCCCTTCCTTCCTTTGAAGGATTAGGTAGCATAAAAAGGTGTATTGATACACCGACTTGGGTATACCGTACCCTAGCAGCCCCCACTTAAATATATCAGCGTGTTTGTTTTATTGGAAAGCAGGAAATGGGGGCACTGAAATTTTTTAATGTTGCAACTCGCAACTCGTGGCCCATTCCAAGATAGACATTATAATTTCATTTGAAAGTGAATATACCTGCAGATACATCTTCCTTCCACTACAACCGGTCTCATTTATTTGAGCAATGCTATGGATATTTTGGGTGTTCAGCTTTACGAGATACTAATACTGTTTAACATCGCAGTAACCAATAGCGTATTTTAATTAATAAATTAAGTCATCCATTTAAATTATAATTATAATAAATAAACTGAAGTGCTCTAGTAGCATTATTCTTGTCTTTTACGAGTCAAAGAACTTTCAATTATTGTCACCACTGAATTTTCATAAGGAGCTTTTAAGAAATAGTCGCGTCACTCTGCAGTACCTCTCACAAAACGCAAATAGTTTGTAGAATACTAGAATAAAATATTTCGGAAAATAATAATCCAAACTTTCAAATTTATAATTTCTTTTAAAGTTCTCCCTAATCAACACAAATGATGAAAAATTAGCTGATAAAATATGAAAAATGCAAAATTTCTCTTTAATCATACAACTGAACTCTCTTTGAGAGTTAATGGTGGTAGATGTTATCGTTTTATTCATTAAATGGAATTTCCTAGTTGTAGCTAATAACTTATTAAAATAAAAAATATCCTTTCCAAAAAAAAAAAAAAAAGCAAAATTTTTGTCCATAAACACTAAAAAAATACTTAATCAAACAAATATAAATCTAAAAATGTAACAAAGGAAGAGGGAATATTACCGATTTAATTAAGTGGCCAAGCATAGTATAAATGATCATTCTTGGTTTGTTACAATGTTTTAGATTTATATTTATTTCTTTGAGTTTACCAATATTAAATGGAACTGGGAAGATAACATATCATACTTTTTAGTAATAATTTTAACATGTTGTGTTGGTAAGATGAAATTTTGAAGGGAAAAAAAAAATCAAATTCAAAATTGTAGACTGTAAATTTCTAAAATAAAACGTGTTTTGTTATATAAAAAAAAAAAAAGTGTGTAATTTTTGCTTTATAAAAGAAAGAACATATCCACTCGGAATCCGTCATTGCTTACTGTCTTGTCTCTGCCAACCTGTATCCATTATCATGAAGACGTTGACTCTTTTGTTCCGTCTCAGTGGTAAAATATTTCAGCCACTAAAAATTATGGTATGGTCAGCCGTGCGTTAAAAAACACAAAAGAGAGGCAATTATTCAGCAATTAAAAGAAATCAATTTAATTTATTTTAGGACAAATTGTATTTTTAACCCTAAACTATCTTTTATACAGAATTTTATCCTTTAAATTAATTTTTCAATTGTATAAAAAATTTCCTTTTGTTACTTTTCGTCCATAATGAAGACAAAATTATGCTATGCGAACCCAAAATAATGATAGTTTAAATCTCTATCATCATATACCCTTAGATTAAGCCTCAAATATTTCTATTTTTTTTTCTCATATTGTAGTTTTTTTCTCCAAAAAATTAGCCCTCAACTTTTATTAAAGCTAAAAGCTAGCCCATTATGTTATTTTATGTCTACACTAATGTCTTTTATTTACAAAGAATTTAATTTGTTATAAAACTCTCTTTAGTACCCTAAAAAAGAAAGGCACATCATCATTCTGTGATGGAAGATAACAGAAAAATTATTTTTTTCTATCATCTAATAATTTGGGAGTATTTTTGCAAAAAGATATAATTTAAGAAGCAAAATTCTATATGAGCGATAGTTTGAAGAGCAAAATACAATTTGTCCATTATTTTATTAGCATTCTACTAATTAGTGGGCAACATTCAAACAAGAGAATAACCAAAAGACAAAAAGGAACAAAAAGAAAGAGAAAAAGCACATTACAACTGTGATGTTCACCGAGCATCTAGATATAGGGAGTTACTGGAAATACACCAGATTTTCTGAAATTAATTAAAATAAACATAATTCAGCGAATTCAATAATAATTAGGTATTTTACAGTTCAAAAACAATTTAATAAAAATAGATGACTCAGAGAAATTCTCTGTTAGCCGATGTAAGATTTTGAAATACTGTAATTACTAGATATATTATCTCCTCCAATATCACTAGTTTTCCATTTATTTATTTGAATGAGTGTGTCTTGATAGGTATTACTGAGCATAATGTAGTACTTACTAATAATGCACGTGTAAAAACATTTGACTATATCAGCAGCATAAAAGACAGGGGACCTCCCATAAATATTCATTTTTAGTAGACAATTTTGTGTGATTCAACGCACATAATCTAAATATGGAGAGAGTTTTCAGCCCCAAAAAAAACTATATATATATATATATAGAGAGAGAGAGAGAGTCGTTTTCTGAAATTAAGTCGTTTTCTGAAATTAATAAAGTAAACGCAAGCGAGAGTAATTAGTGTCTGAGGTGAAGTATCAAAGAGCATCAATAATGCTCAACCCAATACGTGGCTGACCGTGATTGATCAAAAAAAGCTAACATATGTATCAAAAGTGACTGGTCTTGAATCGCCACACCACATATACGTATAATAAACTAGTCACAAGTACGGAAAAAATTAAGCGAGCAATAAATATCGAGCAAGAGAAATTAATCAGAAACCATAATGGGAGCCATCCTAATGAGGGGTCTCTTTAAAATGCTCTTGTTGATGATGACGATCATGGTCATTCTACTGAGCAATACAAGTAATTATTACAGCTATGCTAGTGGCACAGTGTCACCGAGTGTAAACAGCACCGCCATTGCCTATCAAGACCTGGAGATGGAGTTCCTGATGGACTCAGAAACTAGCCGAAGGGTCCTAGCGCCTATTAGATTTCAGACTGCGGGAACCTCAAACCCGAATAATGCTGCGCTTTGTGGTCGAGGCCGGTATCGTTCCTGCACTGGTAATCCCAGCAAAGGACCCGTTAAAGATAATTGTGCCACCTACAAACGCAATTGCCCCATCAACCGATAATCTGCTATTTTGAGCTCTTTCTATAATGATGTGGTTGTGGTTAATTCCAGGGTCTTTTATTTTTCCCCCTTCCTTTGGATCGTTTTTTGTCTTATGTTTAAACCTTGTTTTTAACTTTATTAATTGGGTTCATGTGTATACTCTTGTTTTGTGGAGTTGTTATAATGAAAATAAATTATTTGGGCAGCGGCCACCTTCCCCAAATCGACGATCACGTTGTTGTCTGTGAAATATGGAGGAAAATTCCTTCTTGGTTTAAAAATCGTAGTCCCAACTTGTTCGAGTATAATTGTTTCCAAATTCCTTGGTGTAATATACCAGTAAAAGGAACGCATAAATTGTCTAATTTCAATAAATTTGATTTGCTTAATTAATATTATTTTTATGTTAGTACTTTTCAATTGATTAATGCTCATAATTTGGACATCATCGTGCCCAACGCCAAGCACATTATTAGTAGACTGAGTTATACCACACCAAATACAGTCAGTTCATTATGATTAATATTAATTTAGTATTTGCTTTTGTTAACTACAGAAACAGGTACAACAAAATACAGTACTAAGTGGGTCGTAATTTTCATTCATTAGATAAATTAGACAGATTTCGAGTTAAAATACCAGAGAGCTATTACTTATAATTTAATATTTCTTCTCCACACTAGTGCCAATAAAAACCATATCTCACATGGTGAAGTGAAGGAAGGCATAACAACTACTCAGGGTTGAGAGAGAATCAATATAGAAACCATGGGAACCACCATAGTAAGCAAACTGTCTGGAAAAATCTTGGCGATGGTGGTGATCATGATGGCGATTCTAATTGACACAAGCACAAACGGTGTTACTGTTACAACTTCACCACCAAATATCAACGGCACAAGTACCATCGCCTACCAAGACGTCGATCTGGAGTTCGTGATGGACTCGGAAACTAGCCGAAGGCTCCTACAGACTTCTATAAATTTCCAGACAGCGAGAACCTCAGATCCTGATAAAGCTGCGCTTTGCGGGCGTGGACGATATAGAAGCTGCACTGGTTCTGCCAGCCCAGGACCCATTAAAGACACTTGCAGCACCTACAAACGCAATTGCCCCATCAACAGATAATCATTGCGAGCGCTTTTGTTTTTGTTACTTTTTTTTTTTTTCCCATCTTTATCTTTGTTTCTTCTTTTCTATTTTTGTTTCATCAATTATGCCCTCGTGTGTAAGCGAGTCTTGCTGTTGAAAAAAAAAAAATTTAATAAAAGGATTTTGTTTTGGTGCTCTGTCAGATTAACGAGACGAGACAACTAGCTATGTGCTACCAAAAAAATTGATGTTCGTTATTGGCTTAATATATATAATGAAGGAGAATTGAGTTATTTCCTTCTTGATCTAGAATTGAAATACCTTGTCTTATTACTTTGTATATTTGTATCCAAATGCCTTGATAATAAGTTATATGTTCCCTCTTTTCTTCTTCTTGTTCTGTATTTTCCAATCTAAGCCTATCGTCACTAACCTCAGTGGATCGATGGTAAAATAAAGCCGCATAAAGCCGTTCATTCATAACTATTGATCACACCTTTCCAGCGTTGCTTGGCGCATAATGTCTCGATTTCCCTTAATTAATCCGACACGTCATTTTTTTTTTCGCGAAAGTCTTCATTCAAATCAACAAACTATCTCTTCAGAAGGGGGGAAAAAAAGAAAGAAAGAAAAAAACGAAGCATTCCATATTAGTTTAGTGTATTCCTTTTGAAGCTTTTAATTAAATTTTTTTCCTTTTAATTGTCTACATGTCAAGGCATAGTCGATAGTAATTTAAAAAACAGCTAGCTTTTTGTTTTATCATTAAAAAAAATAAGGCATTTCATAGTGGATAGTACAAACAACTGTTTGGGAAACGGCCAAATTAATGCTAGCTGGGTGGGTCTATGGATTAATTACA
>JXTB01000720.1:51030-68993 GCA_002914805.1 Parasponia andersonii | reverse complement strand
AAAATAAAATTAAGGTCTGCCGATCTATTTGTCCATCTTTGTTTAAGCTGTATTGAAATTTTGTAATCATGGAAAACCAACTAGAAAAAAACAAAATGAAAAGGCAAAAAACCACTTGGTGCTCCATTTTCCTCAAATTAGGCATTTGTAGTAACAGATTTGTCTTTGCGGAAAAAAAAAAGTAACAGATTTTGGACATTGGACTTGCAAATCAAATTATCAAATTTACAGCCAGTACCCTATTTTGTGCTTTATATTTCATAAATACTTTTTTTTTTAAATTTCACAAATGCCCTTTTTGAGGAATAAACTTAATGTGTAAAGTATTGCCTATGGCCGTTTATATTGACAGTGTAAATTTATCCTCATAGTATTTGAAATGTATACTAATTTTTCCACGTAACTTTGATTGATAAAATATAGATATAAAACCCGGCACTGATGAAAATTGAAATCCAAATTAAAAACGAGCATCTCTGTAAATATACTTAAAGAAATGAGTATTTATATACTTTTCCCAATCAATTTAATATAATCAGTTTTTTCGGAAAAATTATTAGTTTGCTATATTAAATCATTGTCCTATCATTCCCCCATTTTAATATAGGAAAAATATCTAACATTTTAGTTTATTGAGTTTGGAATTTAACAAAACTCAGGAATGTGCATTGGATCAAAAAAAAAAAAAGAAGAAAAAGAAAAGTTACATCGACAAATAGATAATGTATTAGTACTGTGTGGCTCACTTCAACTTGCAAGGTTTGGAAAAGTCATTCCCTTTGGCATTAAACATGATCATGTGAGTGTCGAATATCAAGTTGCATAGCTGTGTGGTCTTGAGTCCAAATCAACTTTTTTAGTGGTCCATTTTATACTTATATTTTATGGGAAATATAAGTGACTTAAACAGCATAAAGTATTCTATATATTCCAACTTTGTCCATTTGTAAACCTGCCGCTGGATTCTCGAGTTGATTTTTCCATTGAAGTAGACAAAGTATAAAAACTTCAAGCAAATAAATTATAGATATACATATATATATATCAGTATGTGTATATATATATATATCAGTATGTTTTTTGTGATAAATATATATATAAGCGAAAAGACAAATAAATTATAAATAATCTTGTGCAAACTATCTAGATGGTAGGCCACTAGGCCACTCAGTTATATAGATTCCTCAAGTCTATTTCAAATTAAAATAGACTCGTTTTTTTTTTTTTAAAAAAAAAATCTCTTTCTTTTTCAATTTCGTTTTTTTGTTGACACAGCGAATAAAAAGTTTAAAATGCCTCAGTCGAGTCAATCCGATCCAACTGAGGTAAGTAGATTTTCAGAGAAGATACTTGAGGACTAGTCAAGATCAACTAGAACTAATCAAGCCGGATGGAAAAATTTTGCAATTTTAAGGTTGGAAAAATGTGATTTGAAGCTTCAAATTGACAATAAAGTGCTTAGATTTCCATTAGATATTCTAAAGCTCAAAAAGCCAACTTATAAACAATACTTTAACTCACACAAATATCAAAATCTTTATTTTGTGAAATTGTTTTGAGATTTTTTGAAATTGTTTTAGCAAAGGCATTCTAGAAAATTTCAAATTTTATTAAAACGAAGTCTACTAAACCTAAAAATGAACTTTGGAAGTCTATAATTTTTTTAAAAATATTGGTTATAAGTTTAAATAATTAAATATCCCATGATTAATACTCAAAACATGATTTATTAGTCACGTTCTTAAGATAGTTAGCTAGGATACGTAATATCTTTCACTATAAACATTTATATCAAGACTTTTAATGACGATTTTCAGTCAAAAAACAGAAAAAAAAAAGCCTTTTTTAGAATCTAGATTTTTGGAGGGAAAAAAAATCAAGAGATTTTAGTTTCTCTTGTTAAGATTCAAAAGGAAAATATAAGAAAAAAATTTCAAAAAAAATGAGAGTTAGATTTGTTATCATAAATTCCAATAATCTTTGTTCTAAACTGAGTTAAATTTTAGTTATTTCATAAACTACGTAATAATGTTAATGTAAAAGACTTCTATAATACAGTACGGAGTTTCTTTACCTAGGATGTAAATATGGTGGGATCGGGTTGCCTCGCATAGACCGCTGCCCGCATAATGTTTTTTTTCTTTTTTTTAAAGAAAAAGTATTGTCCTAATTTTTTTTCCCTGTAATAATGAACTGATTTCATTTTTTGCTAATTTTTTTTGACTGATTTTATTTCTTTATCTTAGTTTTTACATCTGGTTTCATTTCTTTCACTTTATATTCGGAAAAATAAATGAATCGGGTGAAACTGATTTTATTTATTTATTTTTAAATTTGGATTTGCGATGTCTTAAAGATTTAGGATAGAGGCGTTTTGGATTAGATTTTGCCGAGGAATAAACAAACATTTTGATTTTGCCAAGTTAAGTTTCATAAAATTTCATTTCAAACATTATCTTTTCTCAATTATTATTATTATTATTTTTAGAGAATTTTAATTCTTCTAAAAGTGCCTTTATATTTTTTAATCATTCTTATTTTTCTTTTCTTGAAGTGTTTATTTTCAATTTGATTCTTTTTTTTTTTGCCGAAATATCACTATCTGATTCTTTCTTTTGCGTGTGATGTTGAAAAAAAAGGTAGTTATTTCAAATTTAAAAACTGACAAAAAAAAAAAAACGAAATTCCAAAAAACCAACTACAAGATTGACAGACGTCTCTTTTGTCTGCCTATCTATCTGTCCATTTGGCTAAGCTATAATGAAATTTTGTAATCATGGAAAACCAATTAGAACAAACAAAATCGAAAGACAAAAACCCACCCCGGTACTTGCTGCTCCATTTTCCTCAAATTAGGCATTTGTCGTAACAGATTTTGGACATTGGATTTGCAAATCAGGTTGTGAAATTTGCACTAAGTACCTATTTTGTGCTTTATATTTCACAAATACATGTTTTATTTTATTTTATTTCACAAATGTCCATTTTTAGGTATAAACTTCATGTAGTGTTAAATATGTGCAATATGTGATTACTGTGTAAATATTTTCTTACGGCTGTTTACATTTACAATATAAATTTATCCATATAGTATTTGAAATGTATACTGACTTTTATATATAACTTTGACCCATAAAATTTTATATATAACTTTGACCCATAAAATATACCAAGTATATACATTTCATATATAAAATAATTATGTTATACATTTCTCTATAAAGGGATATAAAATCGGGAATTGGTGAAATCAAAATAAAAAATGAGTAACTATGTAAATATACTTAAAAAATCGACTATTTATATACTATGATCAGTTTTTTTCGAAAATTTTTTTATTTTGCTATAATAAATCAATGTCTTATAATTTCCACCATTTTTATAAGAAAAATGCCTAACATATTAACTTATTTAGTTTGGAATTAAAGAAAACTCAGGAATATGCATTAGATGTTGAAATAGTCTGGACTGAAGAAATAAGAACCTTTTTTTCTTTTTCTTTTCTTTTTTTAGACAGCTTTTCTTACTCAACAATATTATTGAAGTGTGATGAGCCATTATACTATTTTAAAAAAAAAAAAGAAAAGGAAAAGAAAAAAACAGAGAAGCCAATCAACCATTGATTATTTCCAATTATAGCCCATTGGGGATAAAACTAAAAGGCGACAAAAACACCCTTTAAAGAATTTTTCACTTTTTTAAAAAAAGCATTTTCACTTTTTTTCTTTTTCTAAAACAATAATGAAAAAATTTTAAGTTTTTATTTTCTTTTAAAGAAATACAACTAAAATAAAATTAAACCCGCCCGCCAAACTCCAGTGCGGGCGGGGCACTGTGCCCCATTACTACTGGGCCAACCTCCCCATCCTTATTTGATTTATTTATTTATTTATTTTTATTCCTTTCATGATGGAAAATACCTATTTAACCTGAGACCGTTATATTATGTGTGATATAGCTTAAGACATTTCTGGGTCCTAAAATATTGTTTTTGCATCTTTCTTAGTTGGAAGTGCTCTAATACATGACAGACATCTGAATTCTAAACAAAATCAGCTCTTATTAACAAAGCTCTTAATGATACAACATAGTAGTCTTATGACCGTTTTAGATTCCACACGTTAACAAGATGCACCAAAGCTATTATGCAGCTGCACTAACGTGATTATTTCCATCTATGGAGTGAGGTACTTTTGTGTGCCCTTCAACTGCAACTTGGTTTTTTTGCTTGATGTTCTATTGCTTGCAATGTTCAGTTATTACTTCGATTTGACCTTGTACTTTTTTTGTGTTGTATTCGAGCTAATATGATTATGACACGATATAATAATATTTTAATTTGAATACGATATAATTAATAAACGTGCAAGATAATATGACACATATAACTTATTTAATAAATATGTCGTGTGTTTATTTATGACTTATTTGATATGATTAGTTAATATTGAAATGATTATTTAATTTTAGCACAACTACATTCTAACTAATTCAACTAAACTAATGCAAATTTTTTTAAAAGTGATTAAAATTACACTTAAAACATTAAAATATTCTTAAATATGCTATATTTGTGGTGTGTATGTAACGTTGACACGAAAATAATTTGTTTAATTACATGTTATGTGTTTTATTTTTGGATTATACTGGTTGACTGTGTTACACCAAAATTTGATATAAAAGTTTAATATACGCCAAAATCTGTTTAGTTTGTGTTATTTTAAGGTTGTATTAGCGTATTGTGTAAAAGATTACAGGCTCTACACGGTCAGATTGAAGTAAAAAATTGATATGTAAATAATGTTAAATAGTAGTCGAACGGGAAAGTAATAATTAAATTCTGGGTAGTAGGCATCGCCCTTTTTATTTCAGTTATAGATATAAAGTACAGACATTAACAGAAATGATGATTTTTTGAAATATATAATATTAGTTAATTTTTCTTTGCCATTTTACAGTGGACTTGTGGCAAAGAATTGTTACATGAAATGGAAAAGTCCTTAATACCCAGGGATCCATTTTTTGTTTACTATTGCGTCACTTATCTTCCCTTTGCATTATTATTGATCTCGGAGAACACAGCACCAGACATTCCTTTGATGGACTCGTTCGTAGTAGAACCCTTGTCGCTACTACTGAATTTAGTCATACCACTGCTGTTTGACACCGACGTATCTTCCCAACTGCTTGTGAACGTACCATCGCTGTTATCATTCATGAAAGGGATTGCATCTTTGTCCTTTGCTGTGATGATTTCTCCACCAGCCCTATCGTTGTCCTCTGCGCTCTGCTGTAGCTGCATTGCAAATTCAAGGCCCCAAACGATGTCGTTCATTGACGGCCTTTCCGTCCCATTGTCTAGCATACAGCTCACGAAGATCTCGCCATACTTCTTCAAACACTCCGGAGCAATCTTACCCGTCAGATGTGGATCGACGATCTGATCTAGTGTCCCATCGCGATAACAACTCGGAGCCCACTCTGCCAGGCTTACTTTTCCCTTCCCCGCTGTCCGTAGTATTGGTGGCCTCGCACACAAAACCTCGCATAAAACGACGCCGAATGAGTACACGTCAGACTTTTCTGTCAGCTGCTGACGTTTGTAATATTCCGGGTCCAAATACCCTACGCTGCCCTTGACTACTGTGGTCACATGGGCCTTGGAAATGCCAGTGGGGCCTGTTTTAGACAAACCGAAATCGGAAACCTTGGCCACCCATTTCTCGTCGAGCAAAATGTTCGTGGTCTTTACGTCACGGTGGATGATCGTATGCTTCGCACCAGTATGGAGATATTGCAATCCACGAGCTGCTCCGAGGCATATCTCGAGCCGTTGTTTCCACGACAGAGGTGAGTTGTCAGTGTTGTAGAGATGGTGACAGAGGGTGCCACGCGCCATGTAATCGTAGACTAGGATCATCTCGCGGTCATCATTGCAGTAGCCAATCAGAGAGACGAGGTGGCGGTGGCGGAGATGGGAGAGCATCTCTATCTCGGTCTTAAACTCGTTGGCCCCTTGTGATGACTCGGGCTTCAACCGTTTGATGGCAACCGGGGTGGTCCCATCTTCGATGTACCCTTTGTACACGTTGCCAAAACCCCCAACCCCAATAATGAAAATATCTTCGAAGTTGTTGGTGGCGGCTTTGATCTCAGCCAGTGAAAAGTAACGACACAAATCGGACGGCAACGATGACGAGCCTCGGATCTTGCTTGACTTTGTAGTGGTAAAAGAAATGGAGCCAGAACGAGCAGCCGAGTCTTTTTCTTTTCGCCCTCGCCGGAGAACAAAGAATCCAATTATGCAGAGCAAAATAACGCCGCAAACTACACCGGACCAAATGCCGATAGTTTCCGCTCGATTCATTTCCGGCTTACTAGTTTGTTGTCTAGGTGGCGGCGCATGCGGGATTGGGTCAAGATTGGTACCCGCAAGATTTCCGTTGGTGTCGTTCAATTTGAATATCTCCAGGCCATTCAAGATTCCGTCATTATGTCCGGTCAACCAGTCACGTGGGTTTGCTTGGAGAGCTATAGATAGGTTTTGCTTCTTCTCGTCTGGCTTGCCAAACATCGAGACAACGTAATCTCTATAATATGGAACGTATTGACCACCGCTCCACATGATCACGTCGGCGTGGTCATCGGCTGTTTGATTTGCTATGAAAACGTAAAAAACCCGATCATTAATTGCATTAATCTCATGCTGAATCTCGCAAAAGTACAACCTTACCATGTATTGAAATCCAAAATCTACTTGGAATTCCCAGGTCAGGTTGTATTTCTTATTCGTCTCTTTATCATTCCCCATAGACCGAGCGGTTCGATAAACTCTTTCCGGTGCGATATAATGATCAGCAATAGCTGTGAAACTGAGACGAACGGAATCTGGAAGAGGATAAGGTGGAACACTTGAACCCGGTACCGTCAGGTAGTGTTCTTCGGTCTCCAGGCCTTTCCAGTTGCGGAAAAAACCAGTGTCTCGAGCTGGATCAATACGAGATCCACCAATATTTAGACGATACATAGTCTCGAGAGCGGTGTTATTACTGAGGGAATATACGCCAATCTCTCCAACAAACTTAATCCCGCCAAGATCTCTGTCTTCCAAGTAATAGAGATCGACGGGCATAGATACAACTTCGATTCCGTTGACAAAAGCAAACGCCTCTGGATTTGAAGAAACTGGAGTGAACGTTAAGTTTAGACTAAAATTTTCGACGGTTAGGCAGAATTCTTTAACTGTGTCGTTACTGCCAAGGGAATCTGCAGTAAGCGAAGTGCTGAAGTTTCTTAGGAGTGTGTATTGACCGGCGTTGACGTTGAAGAAAGCCTTGGACCGGTCGAAGTTTTTGTACTCTGATGCATGAAAGTGCAGCCTGATGAACTTTTGCCCGGGGATCACCGTTATGGTGTATCTGATTTCCGAGCGTGAGAGGCGTGCTGCTTTGTAAGGGGCTTCGTCGATTTTTTCAAGAGCTGATAAGGCAACTGATACGTTATTTTTGCCTTCTGATAATTGGAAAAATTTTGAGTTGATGTCTCCGACCCAGTTCCGACCGGACATGGTCGTAATGTCTCCAACGTCACCACAAGCAAGGGCGATGTTCTCCTCAACACGGTAGGGAACCGGCTGTCCTTCCGTAATTCCAACTGTAAATATGTCGAAAATGGTCAAGAAGAAGTAGAAACGGATGAGAACCATCGTTATGTTTAGAAGATAACGATAATTGTTGCAGGTGTTCTCCATCCTCATATTACTCAAAAGCTAATGGAAGACAGATCACCAAAAATGATCATCTCTAATTAGACTTGTATGGATCTGATTATATGAATTTTTTCTTCCAGTTAATTCAGAACCTCCAGTCAAGTCAACGTTGGTTCTCCGGTCTCGTCAAAATAACTGTGATACGTAATTAGTAGACAAATATATAAAATATGAAAAGGTAGCAAGGGAAAAGCCGCGATATTTAATTTAGTCTTTAGACCTCAATAATATTATTGTTTTACACGTAAATTTCACATTTTTGTAATATACGAAACAGTAGTCTATTAATATCAAGAATGAGACTGAAAAGTCTATAAAAGAGTTCAAAGATTTAGCATCTCTTTGATTTATTCAATTTTAAATGGGGTGTAAAAATTCCGCTGTCATAGTCACATCTCTTCTCGCATTTTTATTCGGCCACAAAATTAAAAATTAGAAAGGAAAAAGAAATAAAAACGCCTTGATGGCTGATATGATACTCGTTGCTGGGACTTATAAATTATGCACTTTCTACGGTGTAAAATCTAAGTTTCGAGTTTTGAAAAACTATATCTCTAAGTTTTAAAGTTTCGAAAAACTATACCATTTGCATCAATTTTAAGTTATTTATGCTATTCAAAGACAAAATCACTTCTCATATTCCTATTATCAAACAAAAAAACAAAAAAAAATTAATTAAACCAAAATAGAATGAGATAAAACTAAAATATAAAATAAATAAATAAAGGTGCTTCTGCACTGGCTATCTTCAATGGGTATCGCATTATTTTACTCGTGGATGAGTAGTTTAATTTAGACCATCAAATTTTAATCCGGTGGTTATAACGATATTGATATTTATGCCAAAAAAATCTAATGTAATTAATAATAATATAAATATAGAAATTTATTTAGTGTTTTAAAATATAAATAATCTATTTGTGACATGATGATTTGAAATTTTTTTCCCAAGTCTCTATTTTATAATTTTTTTTCATTCCTATTATTTTCATTCCTAATTCTCTTTTATTCCTCACATATTAATACTGATTATGCTTTTTCTTTTATTTTATTTTCTCTATGATAATATTTAGAAACTAATTTACTATCCTTTATAAGATCATACTATTTGTTTCCTCCTATTATAAACATGTTCCAAAAAGAAATAAAAGTATGTACGTTTTCATTTTTTGAGAGGTTAATTTATAAGTTATAAGCTTGATCCTAGCTACGATAACATAGGATATATAATATTTCTTTCAAAGAAAAAAAACTATACAATTTGATTAAAAAGTCACGCACTTGCCACTCTATATAAGATAGGATAACACAGTTTGGTTAAAAGCTTGCGCCTCTTATAAAATTTCAGGCTTAAATTACCAAAAATTGAAAAATAATTTTTTAAAAAAATTATAGATTAATTTAGAAAATATCATTTTTTAAAATATTTTTAGAAATATAATATTTTTAAAAAATATTTAGACAATATCACTTCTTCTTCAAAATTGGTTTTTTTTTCAATAGTACTTAAAGTAACCAGTTGGGTCACTTGGAGTAACCAATCTAATTACTTGAAGTAATCGGTCATATAAAAATCAGATAAATTATATATTTGATCTAGTTTTTTTGGGTGCTCTGAATTGAGTGGTGATCTCTATAGCTCCATCGGAAATTCCAATAGAAAAATCACTTTTTAAAGTGAACATATCGTATCTCGAAATGGTCGTTCGAATACTTATATGACTAACAGGAGATTCTTCGAGTATTATTAGCTTAGTATTACTACCATATCAAGATAGGGGTTCAATTACTTGGTTTTATATCTATTCTGATTTATAATTGGATTGAAATGTATTTATGAAAAATCGTGATTTTACGATGATCTAATAAATTATTGAAACAAGTTGGATTATATTAAGATTGGATAGTATAGATTTTTATACATCTTTTTCAATTGTGATTATGGGATAAAATAGTGGTGTGCTACCCATATTATGGTAAATTCCAGAATAATGCCAAGTTGAATTTTAAAGTATGATTTGATTATTGGATGTACGGTTATTATGAACTGTTACATGATGTACATGCTATAGGATCACATACTTGAGTTCCATTATTACATCGTAATATTTTAGATCGTTGGCGAGTTGCTACAATGCTAGATGAGAGATCTAGGTCATTGTGCAGGTTTTCGCTGATATGCCTACAGGCAGTGTCAGGATGCTAGGTACCTCTACTATAAATGTATTACAGGGTCGTGATGGAAGGATGAGAGCTCACTCTTATACTTTGTTGATGTATGATATGTACAATATTGTGGTTTTAGTTTTAGCATTGAATATGTTATTATTTTGGATTTCAATGATTTATAAACTTGATTTATAGATGGATTTAAATATATTAACTATGCAGATTTGAGAAATTGCATCCAATTGAAAAGATAATTGAAATCCTACTGAGCACTCACCTCTTATCTTTCCACTCTCAGGTGGTACTCAGTGTGACCTTGGGAATTCAGGAGCAGAACATTAAGGAGATTGTTACCATGTTATATAACTGGTAACTATATAAAATACTTTTGTATTACTTTCTTAGCATGTAATAAGGGTATGTGTCATAAACTTGGTCTGTATAACTTTTATACCTGGATTGTAAAATTGTTGATGATAATGCTTAATTTGTTTGATAAATTTTATTAATAATCTATATCTAATAGTGATAGCAAAATTGTGAGAATTTTACTTTTAAAATTATTTTTAAATTTTTTCAAAAACTACTATTGAATTTCTATTTGTGAAATTTCCTTTCTGCTATAGGTCCAGGGTTCGGGTTGTGACAGAAAATTTTGGTATTAGAGAAGATCTTTATCTGTCTAGGATGTGACACCGTTAGATTAGATTATAATTAATTTTTCAAAAAATTAATTAGCATCATTGTCTCATTAACACTTTTATATATTAATATAGACTAGTAAGATGCCTCTGAGAAGAAAAGTATCAAGGCAAGAGCCGAGAAGTGAAACTCTTCCACTACAATAATAAGTTCCTGATCCTTTAGTAGATTTTTATGATGCTTTGTGAGAGATATCGGGACTAAGAGCTCAACGAAGTCTTAAGGCTTGATAGGCTATTTTTTTCAAGGATTTCATAAAACTAAATTCATTGTCTTTTGATGGTAAACTAGACCCCTCTGTAGTTGAGAAATGACTCAGAGAAATTAAGAAGATCTTTATAACTATTGGGATACCAGTTGAGTTCTAAGTGATCTTTGCCACTTACAAACTATCTGGTAGAGCTATCAACTGGTGGAAAACTATCAAGTAATCATAACAAGAGACTGGTATGATGTAGGATGTTTTTGGTAGATTGTTCAGAGACCATTACACAAATGCTAGTCATAGAGCTGTTATGATTAGAGAGTATGAATGACTTAAATGCGGAGATATAACTGTGAACGAGTACTACATCCGATTCATGGAATTGGCATAGTATGCTTTTGTATCAGGAACAGACCCTACTCTTCAGATTATCAAGTTTATAGAAGCTTTGAGGCCAACCATCCTAGAAAAGATTGTGACATAATACTTTGACAACCTGGTTAATTTTATTACTACGGCACAGAAAACTGAAGCATTTCTTGATGACAAGTCGATTATGAGAGAATAGTCGAGAAACAGAGGTAATGACCGAAAGGCCAATAAGAGGAATTAGGGGTAGTGACAAGCATAGAATTCTCAAAGTAGCAATTTTTCCGGGAGAGGTCGATTTGGACCCTATGGATGTTTTCACTATGACCAACATGGCTACTGAAAGAAATCATGTCTATTCCGCCAACAGAAGCCAGTCTTATCTCAAAGCAGATCACAGGAAAGCCAGAGTCATTTGCACCATTCTAGAGCAACCATGTTAGACTAGCTTAGAGGCAGTCTCAAGCATTCAACTCTTCATCCTTCCAGCAATCTTTTGGTTCCTAATACTAGCGCCAGTTCCAGCTACATGGTTCAGGCTACACTCAGAATTTTCAGACTTTGTAAGCTTCTAGTAATCAAGAAGGACGAGGATATATTAGTAACGATCTAGGAGCTAGTAACAGCCGACCCGGTCAAGGGAAAAGGAATAAGAGAGGAGAAAAGTTTATAGCTAGGCCTTTGTTATCACCAGAATGGAAGATATTCATGGTCACACCGGCAAAGGAGTCATTGATAGTATGATTCTCACTTCATACTTTTAGGCTCATATTTTATTTGACAGTGGTGTATCACATTCTTTTATATCCTTATTGTTTGCTCAATCGTTAGGATTTGAATATTTTATTTTGGATCCTATTTTGACGTTGGGCATACCAGTGGATGGAATAGCAGATGTTTCTATTGTATATCGTAATTGTCTTATTTTAATTGATAGTAAAGAGTTATTAGCTAGTCTGATTGTATTGCCTTTATAACAATTTGATGTGATTCTCGATATAGATTAGTTATCCAAATATCAAGCTATACTTGATTGTTTCAAAAAGAGAGTTACTCTTTTTCTTGAGAATGGATATCCTATTGTTCATCAAGGTCATTTGAATCCTTTGAAACCTAGTTCAATTTTGAAAGCATGCATGGGTGGAAGGAAGAAACTTGAGTTTTACGAGGATTTATTTACCATTAGTGATGAAATGAGGACTGCCGATCAACACCCCTAGATATCAGTGGTTAGCAAGTTTCCGGATATTTTTCCGGAGGATTTACCTGGGTTGCCACCTACCAGGGAGATTGAGTTTTACATTGATTTGATTCCTAGAACTTAACCAGTTTCGATTCTAGCCTATCACATGGCTTTAGTAGAGATGAATGAGTTGAGAAATCAGCTAGATGATCTTTTGTCAAAAGGATTCATCAAAAATAACATTTCTCCATGGGGTGCTCCTATATTATTTGCCAAGAAAGTTGATAGTATGCTTAGACTCTGTGTGGATTATAAAAGATGGAACAACTTACAGTGAAGAATAAGTATCCTCTATTAAGGATCGATGAATTGTTTGATCAACTCAGTGAGTTAAGATTTTTCTCTAAGATCGATTTGAGATTAGGTTATTACTAGTTGAAGATTCCAGAGGACATATCGAAAATCGTATTCAGGACTCGCAATGATTATTTTGGGTTCCTAATTATGCTGTTTAGCCTATCAAATAACTCCTATAGTATTCATAGATCTCATGAATAGAATCTTCAGACCTTATTTGAATTGATTTGTAGTTATCTTTACTGACAACATCTTAATATACTCAAAGACTTGAGAAAAGCACGCTAAATACTTGAGAATTATACTTCAAACTTTAAGAGATCATCAGCTTTATGCCAAAAGATCTAAATATGACTTCTAGATTCTCACGAAGGTATTTTAGTCAATCCTACCAAGATAAAATTAGTTCTAAAGTAGGAAAGACTAAAGAATTTAACTGAGATAGTAAGTTTCCTCATTTTAGCAGGCTACTACCGTCATTTTGTGGAGAATTTCTCGAGAATTGTTTTACCTTTGACGAAGTTAACTAGAAAAGATGTCAAGTTCACATGAAATAGTGACTGTGAAGAAGCCTTCATGGAATTGAAGAAAAGATTGATAACTGCATCAGTTCTTACTATTCGTAATAGTAATGGACCCTATGTTATGTACACTAATACCTCCAGTTTGGATTTGGGATATGTCTTAATGCAGAATAGCAAGATAGACTTATGTTTCTCATCAATTAAAGCCACATGAGAAGAATTATCCTATCTATGACCTAGAACTTATAGCAATGACTTTTGCTATCAAGATTTGGAGGTGTCACTTATATGATATGAAATTTGACATATTCTTTGACCATAAGTGCTTAAAGTTTCTTTTCACTCAACGTGATTTGAACTTGAGACAACGTAGATGGGTTGAGTATATAGAAGATTATGACTTCGATCTACAGTACCATCTTGGCAAGGCTAATATTGTAATGCTTGGAGTAAAAAATCTCATAGTATATTAGCTACACTTATTTTTTAGGATTGGAAGAATTCAATAGCAATTGGTGATTATAATTCACAGTACTTCGAGACTGACAAAGTTTCTTACATTAATAATATTGTTGCCACACCAGCATTTCGCTAAATAGTATAACAAAGTCAATGACAAGATCAAGAATTGAGAACAATCTGGAATTAACTTCACAATGGTGAACAATTAAATGGTTAGGGTACAAATAGAGAAGGATTCATGCTTTTTAGAGGAAAGCTAGTTGTAGCTAATGATCTTCACCTTAGAGAGACCATTTTTACTGAGACTCATAAGTCCAAGTTTACAGTACATCCTGATAGTACAAAGATGTACCATTATCTGAAAAGACAATATTGGTAGAAAGATATGAAGTATGATATAGTTACTTTTATGGCTAAGTGCATGACTTGTTAGCAACTTAAGGCATAATACTAGAGACCACCTAGGTTGCTACAGGCCTTACCCATGCCATAGTGGAAATGAGATAAAATCACCATGGACTTTGTGATGGGTTTGCCAATGACTCGAAGAAGAGCAATATAGTTTGGATGATAGTTGATCGGATGATGAAAACTATTCATTTCATATCGATCAGATCCAATTTTTCACTCAATTGATATAATCATCTTTACATTGATAATATTGTTCGATTATATGGAACATCATCAGGCATAGTTTTTGACAGAAACCTAAGATTTACATCTAAATTTTAGGGAGTGTTACAGAGAGATTTAAGAACATAGTTGAATCTCAGAACAGCTCATCATCAGACAGATGGCCAATATTAGAGGACTATTCAGATTCTTGAGGACATACCTCGTTCTTGTATACTGGATTTTGGTGAAAACTGGGATGATTACCTATCATTAGTGGAGTTTACTTACAATAACTGCGACCAAACTAGTCTTGGCATAACTCCATATGAGTTACTGTATGGGAGACCATGTAGATCACCTTTTTTTTGGACTAATGCAAATAAGTATGTTACTCTTGGTCCAGAATTGATATGGGAGATGACTAAAAAGATTAATAAGATTCAAGAAAGACTCAAAATTATGCAGAGTTGTTAGAATTGCTATACAGACCTAAAGAGACATGAAGTAGAGTTTGACATAAGTGATCAAGTATTCTTGAAGTGATGCTAAGGTGTGGGATTCCTAGATTTAGAGTTAAAAGACAAATTCGCTCCAATGTATATTGGACCATTCAAGAATAGTACTAGAATTTGGCCTGTAGTATATCACTTGGATTTGCCACCGTAATTGGGTCAAGTGCACAATATTTTTCATGTCTCGATGCTCAAAAAGTATATGTCTAACTCGTCACATATCATTCAATATGTAGAAGTGCCAATATAAGAGGATGTAACATATAAAAAACAACCAGTTTGAATACTGAAAAGATAGCTTAAAGTATTGCTTCAAAATAGAGAGATACAACTTGTTAAGGTTTTCTGACAACACCATAAGAAAGACAAAGCCACCAAGAAAATTTTGAGGCTCAAATTACCCTTAAGCACATTAATCTAGAACCTTTATAGAGTTATTCCTTAGTGCATCAAAAAGTTTTCCCACACTTCTTTTCAACTGAATTTCTCTTCTACTAACACTCCGTAAACATTATTTAATTTTTTTCCTTTCTTTTTTCTTTTTTTTTTAATACTAAAAAGATATGAAATAAGACCAAAGGGTAAAAATCAAAAATCTCTCGTCCAAACTCAAAATCAATATTATCCTCAATGTTGAAAAATAAAATAGAAGGTAAGGATATAAAATTTTCACAAAATTATTCTTTTTTTTTTATTTTATTTTTTCAATATTTCATAATACCATCATTCCTCCCAACATGAACATAACACAAATTAACTCTTTAAAATAATCAACATGCTTAAAAGATAAGAGTTAGTGGTCATTATTTTGGTTTGGCTAAGATATGGTAGAAAAATAAAGGTACAAATAGGCTCAAAGTGGGTGTATCAGGGTGATAATATATCAAGATTAGTTTGAAAAGTTCAAATAGTTCAAATATGGCCTAAATCATTTCTCCAATGACACCTAACATAGAATTTCATCTCAAGCTTCACTCAAATGAGTTCTAGAATTCATGAGATGTCAATACATATCTAATACACACAAGTATTCTCTAAAATCTCAAAAGAGACAAGTGATCATGATTATCGTGCTCAAATGTGTAGAATCAAGAATGAGATTCAATTAATGCGAGTCAAACAAACTGATAATCTCAATAAATTACATTTCAAAAGATGTAACAGAACATTAAATAACTATACTCATCATTAATATCAAGTTATCTCATGTCAACAACACTCACAACTTATTCAAACAAGCAAAAGAAAATAAAAGCTAATAAAAGATTTTCCAAAAGAAACTAACTCGTAGGAAGAAAAGTCACAACTATCAACACACAAGCAAAGTCATACTCAACAAATAATTGATCAATAAGTATTTTCACCCCTAAACTCAAAATAGATAGTGTTCTTACAATTTAAATATTTAAGATAAGCACAAGGAAAAAGTACACGTACTGGAGAGGCGAGACATTCTTGCCTTCTATTTAATTGGCAAGGGTGTTGCACCAGGTAAGGTGACTCTAGCTTGAGTAGTACGGAACTCCTCTCCATAAGTTGTTTCTTTAGTCTTATTCATGCAAAATTTAGTGAAGCTTATCAAATAGCGGCTTTCACTGATAGTGTGTGTCAAACAACACAATAAATGAGTTTTGGTTTTGAACACCCTCAAGTTTGACGATACATAGAAGTGATCGGCTTATACGCTCAACTTGTCTCGGCTCTGGCACATGTGTTTAGTGGGCTTGAATGAACGGTGGTAATGATGGTGGTGGAGGTCTTGGCCGTATATGTAACACCCCATAGCTTATCTTTATGACTATGTAGGTCAAACCAGGAAGTATAATTTTTTTTTAATAAATAATAACTTTAGTTTTGTTCAAAAAAAAAATAGGCCAATTTATCACTTTATTACTTGATTATGACTCATGCACTTACAGTTATTTTATGTATATGTATCTAGCATAACAATGCGAAGTTCTAATGGTAAGATACTAAGCTATAAGTTATTTATTTCAATAAGTTTTGTAAAATTCATGAATGGAAAAATAATATAAAAATAATTGTCCAAAAAATAGAGTAATGAATAAGTGAGGAATAGGTTCTTTGTTATTTGAAATGAGGAATAAATTCTAATAAAACGTTGAGAGAACAACGTTATATATTAGGAGGCCACAACTTCGTTAGTATTTTCGAATATGTTGGTTTCTTAATTTTTTCCAAAGATGATGTAGAAAAGGTATGGCTGAGACGCTAGTTAAACAGATTCTGTTCTTTAATCTCCGTGTCCCAAAAATTAAAAATCATAATAAACATATCTCAATTTAATTACTCAAAATGCATTCCGACATCTCATTGTATGTCAATGAGAATTGGAATGAAAGTATAAATGTGATTAGTACAAAGAATGAAAAGAGTAAATTTGACTTTCAAATTTATTAAATATTACTCATTCATAGAGAAAAAATAAAAATACTTGTTGAAAACTCTCTTAATAAATAAATAAATAAATGAATAAATAAACTGTATCAAATAAAGTTTATGATAATAAAGCAATTATGAGTAATGATATAGACACATAAATTTTGCAAACAAAAGTCATACATAATAATATAATATGTATTCTTTTATCAATCATTTACATGATATGATAACTTTGAAAATACATTGATGGTTAAATGGTATGTCATATAATTGTGTGTGATTTTTGTGTATAAATTATGCAATAATGCTATAAGTTACCTTAAGGTGCTAAGCACACACGAGATGTTAGTTTTTCACTTGAAGATGGAACTAATATATTGAGTCCCACACTGACTCCCATCCAAAGTATCATTTCATCTTCTAAAAAAAATTGACACTTCGGTATTTAACACCTTAAAATACCCCATATCATTACTCTAATTTATGTGTATCCCTAGCATCACTCAATAAAGTAAGAATAAGTATTAAATAATGTATATTTTAGGCTAGTAGTAAACTTTTTCCTCAAATATTTAGAGTTGTTACTAACTGCGTCATAATTTTATTTTATTTTATTGAAGTTTTCATGCCATAAAATTTTTCTTTTTTAGACTTATACCATATATATATATATTTTAGGCTAGTAGTAAACTTT